>VZRQ01003225.1:1616921-1676408 GCA_013397975.1 Machaerirhynchus nigripectus | reverse complement strand
ACAAGGGAGAAGGACAGTTTAGTCTTAAAACCCACACCAGCAGCAGGTTAGAAACTTGCCACAAACAGATTTAGGCTGGAAACTTTCTCAAACATGAGAACAGTTAGGCTGTGGGGAGTGCCTTCCAGAAGAGCTGCTGAAGGCCAGAAACCTGAAGAGTTTTAAGTGACCTGGACTGTTTTATGAAACAACTATATGTTGCGGGGCCTGAGAAGAAGAAATGTGCCAGAAGAATCTTGCTAGCTTTATTTTGGCTTGAAAGAAGACCCCAAAAGCTAAATTCCTAACTATAATTTGGAAGGGGGCTGAAATTCCCTGAAACCTTTATTTTATACTTTAACAGAACTGAAAAGACATCTTCCAAGCTCTTAAAGTATTTTTCCAGTGTACCCTAGTATATTTATACAGGTTTTCAAAGGGAAATGAAAGATTTGTCAATTCTGATGAGTGTAGCAGAACCAAATGTCTGAATTCAATGCTAACATTCCTTTTTATGGGGGCATGTTAATTTATTCATATCAAATATTTGGTTGTTGGTTTTATTTATTGATTTATTTCTTATTTATTTTTTAAGAAAGAAACAAAGAGTGATCTGAACAACGTAAATGAGATAAATTTTTCATTTGGACAGATCAAGCACATGGACTTTAAAGAGCTTTTTTCACTTTTTTTTCTTGAGCTTTTCTGGTTTATACACATTCCTAAACAAAGTAAATAATTAGTGAAATAATATATCATAATTAAAATAACATTAAAGCTTGATTTTGTTACAGTAACTTTTTACAATTTCATATAAAATAGGAGGTTAATAGGTCATTATGAGATACAGCTACCTAATTTCTGATGTTCTTATGCAAGTTTGAAAGAAAGCGTGAAGAGTTTCATAGAAAAACATTTATTTACACAGACACCTGATGGTTTTGTAGCACGTACAGTTTAAATCACCATAGTGTTAGTAAAGAGTCAATGACTGTGAATAATCAGATTTTATTTCTTCCCCTAGGAACTGAAATCTCACTTTGTCATTTTGCCATATGCCTCTCATAATTTTAGTAGTATAAAATATCTGAGGACTGAATCTATTCTTCTCTTATAAATGTATCTTCTTGTAGCATAGATCAGGGGAAGCACATGCTGAAACAAGCATTTAATGACAAAAATATTTGAACTATAAAATAAATGTATATAAAAAAAGATTATTGTTAGTCTTTAATTCCCAACCTTATATTACCTTAGCAAAGAAAAAGCAGACAGTTAATAGAAAGTTATCAATAGTACATCACACTTGATATATCACCTATTCTTTCATGCATCTTTGAAAAGTCCTTTGAAACAAATATACATTATCTTGAATTTATAAAGGAAATGGAAAAATGAAAAAGTGGATTATCCAAAATCAGGCTTATCCAAATAAGCTTTCCACAAAAGCAAAACTACAGGCAGAAATTGAGACAACTCTTGATTTTTCTTTGCTGTCGTAACAAAGAAAAAAAAGTCCAACAAACCCAGGATTATCAATTAAACTATTCACAGGATATGTACATCTTAAAATTAATTATTTTAGCTGTATTGTTCTAAAAGCTATTTCAATCTGGTCATAAAAAAACTCCAAAAACCTCTTGATTTCTCTCTTTATCACGGATCTTGCCTGCCCTGTGCTGAGATGCAGTTACACTGTGTAGTCAGAGCTGTACGGATGCTGCAGGGACAAGGCCTACCAGCTCTCACTGCAGCCTGAAGCTTTGCTCTCATGCAATAAAGCTTTCTCCATTCTCATAACAAAGTTTTTTAAGGAAACTTATTACATTTGAGATTGTAAAACTCCTTTGAAATTTCCCAAAGGTCTTCAGTTTACCCTGTGACATGCACACAAGCTACCCTTTTGTGTTCACATAGACTCCGTATGTGTTTTCTTAGTAAGTCAGGCTAAACATTTAAAGATAGGAGAATAGACCTCAAATAGTGTCATCCAGGATTCCTTTGCCAATCTCAAAAGGTGCCAAGGATCAGTATAATAGGGAAATTGTGATCTAAAGCCAGAATTGTATATAAACCTGGTATCTCCATATGAGGATAAAGAAGAGCAAAGATTGCAAAGCAGGGCAGAATAGCAGGCAGAGGTTCCCTAAAAAGTCAGTGCGCAAGAAGTGTGCTTTCAGAGATCAATAAACATCAGTTATAATGTTCTGTAACTAGACTGTTTTTCCACACTGCATATTAAGTAAAAATAACAAAAATGTATCATGTGAACACAGTACTGATTGAAGACAATGAACTTGCTCTGTTCCCTTATGTGAAGCTATGGTGTCATTTTTCATGTTAAAGACATAAAGATAATTATGCCTATATTTTCTAATTAGCTTCACAATGCTTCAATATCATGTGGTAGCTTACTTTCGTGCTTTAAGCCTTAGCTTTAAACATCTTTACCATTGACAAAATCAGTTTCAAGCTTCATGTCCTTTTGTTTCCTCCTTATCTATCTGTGTATTTCTGTGGAGAGGCTCACTGAAATTTCTAGGTTTCTTGTTAATGTCAATGCATTTATTTTCTGAACTTTCAAGGGCTTTATGGGAGTCTGGCTGGTAAGAGGCACTGGGACCCTTGGGCTAGAAGTATTTGCTGCCATGGTTGAAAAATGCTCAGCAGCCATCAAGAGATGCACAGATTCTTCTCCTGAGATTACAATTTTGCTCTTCCAGCTTTTGTAAATTTGTCTGAACCTCTGTTAAAAGCTTATCAAACTTACAAGTTCTAGCCCAGTATTTCCTTATCCAAGTGCTCTCATTAAGCAAAGCACACAGTCAGAAACATTTTGCAGTATCATTCCCTCCTTGCAACTTTGCTGCTTGTAGCTTTTATCATTATGCAACTGGAAATGATGAAAAGCAATGCTCACACCAAACCAAGATTTATTTTATTTTGCTCATTTCAAGTACATGTTGTATATTCTTTCATTCCTAACCACAGGACTGCCCCCCACCTCCGGCTCTGTTTATTGTTTCAGAATTAATTTGCATTTTTTTTTATGGCACAAAGAATATAAAACCTGCATAGGCCAAGCTAAAGCCTGGGATCAAGTTAAACCATTTTAAGTTCTAGGATTGTCTAAGGACCTAAAATATTTTTTCAAGCTATAATTTATTATGCATTTACAGCTTGGTGCTTGTTTGAAGAGAGACAGTTTTATGCAAAGGAAATAAGAACATACATAAAGGAGGATCATATCTGATGGATTAATGGAATTGCAGTCTTCAAGCATACGAATGAAAGAAGTGTCAGTTAAGTACAGGAAAGTGAAGTTGAGGACAAAATTGCAACCAGAGCTTTAGAGAGACCACAAGTTTTTCCACTGTTGAAGAAACACCCAGTTCTCTTTCCCACAGAACAGAACATTAAAAATAATCTTTATTAAGATGTCATTTTAACTTCTGTGCAAAAATAAAGACTCTTTCTCCACTGAAATAAAGAAGATACAAACCCAAGAATACTTGTATCATGATTCAGAAGTTTAGAAAATCAATATTGTTTTGGTCTCATGGCTTTTTGGGATGTTAGAAATAAATGTTAGCTTTGGGATAATGTTACTGCAAAAGAGATAACTGAGTTTCGTTGCAAAAAGGAAGTTTAAATACTATTTTCTCAGACTAATTAGAAAAAGCTAGTCTGAAATGACTTACTGAATAAAACACAGGGCAACGATGTCATTATTTGATAGTTTTAGACACACAGATTTTTCTCATTTTATAGAAGGAGATCTAGAAGACACATGGGTAATTTCTAAGAAAGACCAAATCTCTATTGAAGTTAGTCTACTGAAAAATATTTAAGCATTTGAATGAAATACCATCTACTTGAAATAATTACTATAGCTAAAATAAATACAGATGATGGCAAGGATGAAAGACAAACCTATGTACCTCAAGGACATTGATTTGTGAAAAATATTCTAGAGGTACTCTGGTAACCTATCATATGATGGTAGGAATAGGCATGATGCAAAATACAATTAATGAAGCAAACTTGAAACAGAATATGTTCTTAAGCAAGAGCAACATAACCAGGAAAAGGATAAAGGAAAGGAAACCAAGAAAAGGAAAAGGATAAAGAATTCTGGTATCTGCAGAAGACATAGAATCACAGAAGCATAAAGATTGGCAAAGACCTCAAAGATCATCAAGTTGTGGCTTTGAATGTCTTGTTTTGCTTCATTCTAGTTTCCCTGGGAATCCCTTAGACTCAAATGACAGATACTATGGAAAACTCATGAATAGTTTATATCAAATGTAGGCCTGTGAGATGAGATATGAGGGAGAACTTGTAAAAAAACCGGTTAATCAGCATCAAAACTACACTAAACCGCAATTGAGAAAGCAATTAAATATTTAAAGTGGATTGATAAACTACAGAAAGGCTTTTCACTTGCTTTGGTTGCAGAAGAATTCTTACGGCAGTACATTGCACATGGGATAGAAATTTATTCATAAAACTCCATGAATGTAGGTCTAACAAAACAGAATCACTAAACTGCAATTAACATTAAAAATATACCCTTATTGTACTGTTTTGAAGACTCAAGGCAACTTTGCTAACTTTCAGATCATCAACTCTCAGTAGGAAAGTTCAAGATTTTGCACCACGAAAAAAAACCCACCAAAGAAACAAACCCTCCCCTAAACTTAGATCAAAACATATCTAGAAACCAAACCTTGCCATTTGCATTGTTTAGATGAGTTTCAAGCACCGTAATATAACATGATTTTTTACTGCATAATGATAACTTAGGCACATATTTAGATCTACTGTTTGCAAGAAACAGCATTTTTCTAGATTTATAAGACATTAGATAATTCTTAATATTTGTAACATTAATACCTAGTAAATGAAATGAGCTTTTAAAAACCGTAAAAATCAGAAAACAACAAATGATTACCTAATTTCTGTTTTGAAAGCCCTGCAATTTTAGTAATACTTAAGATTAGGCAACATAAAGGATCCATTAAAGACCAAACGCAGGAAATTCCAAATTTGAGGTTGAAAATCAATCCCCAAGTGAAGCGAGATGTATGATTTTTGCAACATTAAGTTGCAACAGTTTCTGTGGGGAAGAGCAAACACAGATGCTAAATCTTCTGCTGAACTACACTGTACATATGTGTTAAATTATATCCTTACACCTTAAATCTCAGCTTTTGCATAAAAAAAATTTAAGGAAGATATTTTCCCTTTCTATTGTGGACAAGGTTATTTTGTGCATTGCTACTCAGTTATGGATGGTCTGTCCTAGCCTACAGCAACTCACAAAGCCATCAGGATTGATGGCACCATCAAGATAAACCCCTATGTATTCCCATACAATTCTACTACTTCATATTCATGACTATTGGTCATTACTTCATGACTTTCACAACACAGTTAGAGAAACAGCAGAGTTTTCTGGCTTGAGCTCTGTTCCATCAACTGTACAACCACTGAAAAATGGAAAATCTCTTATATATTTTATATACTCTGTTATATTTTCTCTTTTCTGTCCTGATGAGGAGGGGAGTGATAGATAGCTTTGGTGGGCACCTGGCATTCAGCCAGGGTCAGCCTGCCTCATACTGATATACAACTTACATGTTGAAACTCGTATTTTGATTCCTGTCTAAAAGAGTAAAATTTTTAGACAGGGATCAAGATTGAAGATATAGAAAATGATGTATCACTATGTCCACAAATCAAGTAAGAATCTCACTTTGAATACAAAGTTCATTGTCCAGAGCAGACCAACATGACTCAGACAATACACAGAATTCTGCAATGAGGGGCAGATTCCAACCCTTTAAAATCTCTAATAGAAATAAAACAAAGAGTCATTAAATTCATTATAATAGGGTCAGTAGTTAGGTATTTGGAATAAAGAAGCACAGATTTCACATGGGGCCTGTGTGTTTGTTTTATGGCACTGATTTCACATTGATTGAAAGGTCTAATGATATATAGAAATTAAAGCAAAAAAGAAAATGTGCGGTTAAATGTCATGTAGAGTATAATTGAGAAAAGAAACGTGAGTACTGAAGAAAACATGATTTGATTAATGATAAATAAAAGCCTACTAAAAAGTAATGCAGCTGTGATTGTTAACGTACATTTAGTATATGCAGGATTTACTGCAATGAAGTCTGCTTGCATCAATGTTTTGATTTTGGAAGCCTTTCCTAGTATTACAATGACAAGTAACTTAAGACAAGAACCCAGGTCTGGTTTCTATTCAGAACAAGATTTGTAAACAGGATTAAAAAATATTTGTTCTTCAAGGATTTCCTTTGCTGTGCTAAATGCATGAAAAGAATAAATCTACAGATAAAGCACCATAGCTACAAGCTAGGGTGGGTTGGCATTTCCATTCCTTAACTGAGTGATTCCTAAACATCTACCAGTGAGTCAGTATTTTCCACACCCGAAGGCTGCATCACAATCAATTTCTTTATCTTTTGAAAGAATTTTATTTGTAGATAGTGTCAGGAAAATAGTTTGGCTACTGCCATAAATGCATAGAATAAGTTGTCTTACACATTATAACAGGAACAGCAACAACAACCACTGGCACCTAAAAATCATACTAATAAAAATTCTTTTTATAAAATAAATCCTTGAAATTTATGTAACAGCACGAGATGTCTCCTGGTGTTAAACTGCCCTGGTTTTACATTTCAGTAACAATCTAAAATACACACTTCTGAAATTTGCATTATGGATTTACGTAATAAAATTCTTCAGAGATTCCATCCTTCCTATGCATTTCTATTCCATAGCACTGCTGTGCCAGTAGGATTATGTAATTCACTATTCTTGCCTAGAAACTCAGTGCAAATCTCCTTAGCTTGAAGGGGACTTCACCTGCAAGTTTGTCCCCCAGTGGAGAAGCAGCCACAGCTGAAAGCAGCGAGCTCCTCAGTTCTCAGGTCCCTTGGTTTACAGGAGAGGAGTCTCCCAAGATTACAAATCTTGCATTGAAGTAGGGTGAAAATTTCTAAGAAACAGACATAAGACACTGGGACTAGGAAAACATGAAGGGAGAGGGGAAGAAGCAATGATTTACTGCAAAGGAATGATGGTTTATCCTGTCTTATCCAAGCCATATTAACTACCCAGCAGTGCTGGGTGAAGTAAAAGTGCATTCAACTCAAAACAATTCAGAACAGACATAGACTGAACTCAGAACCATATACACAGAAACTGTTTCTGTGTTTACCCTCAGCTAATTACAGTTTACCCTCTGCTAATTTCTGTCTTTGCCAATTCTCCTGCAACACTTACCACTCTGGACTGTAGATATTGAAGTCCTAAACTGAATTTAAAGGGATGCATTAAGGAAGTTCAGACATATGCCAAATAAATACAGGACAGGAAATGTCACTTTCATTATAAAATTTATCACAGAGATAAAGGCATGTATCCTTTAAATAAAACAAACACCTGAGGCTGAAGTTCGAAAAAAATGATCTTATATTCCTTCCTCTTAATATGCAGGTTCACTACCTTATTTTCATATGTTTTTTTACATGCTCACACATACTTTTCACACAAATCTATTCATATTGGCTTTCTATGACTGTCAGCACTACCACCCATAAGGCATCCTGGAGTTTTACAAACGTTTATGAACATTCATCAGATTCCTATGAGATACTGGCATTTTGTTACTCCCATCCTAAAAAATCCCCAGTTCACTGAGGCAGAGATGCTGTGGCACACATATCCACTAATTCTGGGTGTCCCTTTACCTGACATTTTTTCTTTTTTCCAAACTTATTAATTAGGAGAAATCCCATTCATGGGTACTATGACCTTTTTTTCTGCCCTTCTCCATGTGAAGCCTTCAGTCCCTGAATGATGATAAAAGGTACATCAGGAAATGAAGGATCACCTGGAAAGAGATGTGCCTTGTGACAACATTGTGTCTCTAAATGAATGCAGGGAAGTTCTGCAGTTCAGGAAAAAGCTTGTCTCTCCTGAACTCAGTGTCAAAAATTCCACAGAAATGAATGGGATCACTGCCTCCAGAGCAGCAATGCTCTAACATTGGCATTCCCACTCAGTCCTCTCTACGGCACTAAACTAGAATTTTCAGTCAAATGAGAGTTTTAGGTTTAGAGTCGTAACTGACTTGTAATTTGAATGAAATTAATGTTATCTCAGAAACTGGCTCAACCTTAGCACGAACAGACTCATATTAAACTGAACTAAACCAGGCAGATTAGTACCTCTCAAATAATAGATTCCATGCAGCAGGAGAATCAAAATGTGCAGACAAACTAGTCTCATGATTTTGGCTTCCTGCCAAGAAGAATCAATAGTAAGAAGTATTTCCCATATCATTACAGGTAAAATCCAAGACCATTGAGCTGACTAAAAATTCAAGACTTAAAATATGAAGTATTTTTGCACTAAGTTTTGAAAAATGGTTTGAAATATCTCTGAAGCTAAGGTGCAGGGAACAAGACAATTAGAGTTGTCTATACACATTAATAGAAGTACATAACTTTTCTGACATTGCATTTTGAAACAACACAATAATTTCACGTTACATCTTAGTTACCTGTCTCACATCACAGAAATACCAAAAAGAAACAGTGACCTGTCTCACATCACAGAAATACCAAAAAGGAACAGTGACTGTAAAAAAGATGAATCTGCCTCAACCAAGGGACATGATGACAATTAAAATCCTGCACTGTCATCTTTAAGATATATACTTTTCTCATGTTTTTTTCTCCCAAGGGCTATGGCAGTGACTGAGTTTGTTCCAAAGGCAAGGTTTTCATCCTTTGATAACAAAGAACTGTTTAGGCTAAATGAAGTAAAATATCAGCATGAGAGATCTTACATGAACTCAAAAAAGCACAGCATAGTCATCTTTGGAAGTCAGGTACAGGACTATCATAGCCATGAAACCAGTGTTCAGAAGATGGAATTTCCAAATCATCCAAATTCAATACCAGAATTAACAGATTCAGAAGTGGTGAGGACAGTATCTTGATTTGAGATTACTCTCTTGGATTTCAGGAAATACTAATACTTTAGACTTACCCTCCTTAATATGGAAAAAAAAAATCACAGGTATTGCTATCTGACTTTTACATTAACAGAAGCAGAGAAATGGATGACGGACACAAAGGCATTTGTGTAAGATCTTCCAGAAAGCTTGTTTCCTCTTTCTGAAATCTGAGTTTTGCTACAAGAATATGAATAGACTCAAAAACTCAGGAAAATACTGTAACTTTTTTTCTCATAAGAAGGAATTTTTATTGGTTGCAGAACATAAAGGAATTTTTTCTCTACTCTCAAAATAAGCCCATCCCATTAGAGAGACATGTCAAATGAATTTCACACTCCTCTTTAACACAGACAAATGAGAAAATGGAGGTTAAACAAGTGAGAATTCCCAATCCCCTTCCACCTCTCATATGGAGTCATTTTCTGCTGGAAAACAAAAAATTATTCTCTCCTGGAACTGAATCAGAAGGCAGACCCATCAGTCAGTAGGCAGTATATGATTCAGCTCAGCTTTTCAATAAGTTAGAAAGTCCAAAAGTCACCAAAAAAGGGTTTTTGAATGAGAGGGCTGCTTCCTTCTAACTCTTTTGAATTGCTGGCTGAGCACTCCTGTGAATCACGCCTGATGCAAGAGGAGCACATCTGATTTAAGAAAGCAGGGATTTTCAGTGACAGCTGGCAAGCAGACACTCCCTCTATTGAGGGACAGCTTTCATTCAACTAAAAGGTAGGACAAACACCAATTCCTGTAGCTGGACACCAAAACAAAATTAGATCAAAGATTAAAATACATAGCAATTACAACTCTCCCTCAACAATATTGTTTTCTATAAAAGGAAAAATGTTGATTATATGTGCTTCATAAAATATGCTGATTTTTGCTTATATTTTATAGTTATACTAGCAAACACTGAATAATTGAGAAATAAACACTATCGCAAGTCGGAAAAAGACATTCTATTGAAGTCTTGGAAAATGATACAAAAGGTTAAAATAGAACTAAGTATTCCACATGTTAAATTCAGTGCTTGAACTGCAGAATGATTTAGCTGAGCCTTCAAATGCGTAAAATATTCCTTCATGCAATGTACACAATCAGAAAACTATTTCTGCTGTAATTCACTCACATTTCCAAGGCGATGCATTTTGAGTAGGAGTTTTGTCCTCCTTGTTAAGCCAATTGAAAGAAATACTACTTGGCTCCCAGATTAATCATATGCTAGATTTTTACTAGCCTGATCATTTAACAAATTACTAACAATGAACATTTCCTGTGTGTTCAGTAGACTTCTGTTTAATATATTCCAAAATAGCCTTGTAACATTTAGAGTAGCAGCAGGCAAAACCACTTGAGCTTTACAAAGAAGTGCAAGTTGAACAAAAGCAGTGAAAAATTAAATTGAAAACAAATACTTAATTTTCTTTCATCTGCTTTGATGTCTGCTCTTCTTGTTTAAATACATTGGAAATGTATCTGCGTGAAAAAGTGTAAGAATAGGGTTACAAAAACTACCATCTTTTTTGGGGGGGAAGCAGCTACCATAGCTTTAAAACTGAAGCTATACTAAAAACTGTCTCTAATTTTTTTTTTTCCCTTTAAACAAGATTTGAACAGATACCTTGCATAGAAGTTGGGGGTTTTCTTCTACCTCCCAAGATTTCCTTTAAAATGATTTCACTATTTTTAGGGAAAGAGAATCCTTCAGGTATTTTTTACAGTCTGCACAGTAATTTTTAATTAATAAATTTTACTCCATAATCCTACTTTGAATTTAGGCTCTCAGCAGCCAGTTAGGATGTTTGCCTTATTTTACTTAAAAGTTTAAGATTTGAAAACTGTCTTCTGAAGTGACAAAAATTAACTTTCAATGAATATTCCAGATGACCTGTGCCATGCCAACTATTATTGCTGCAATCTATGGATACAGCTAGACTAAACTGAAATATTTGCAAAGTACTCACCTCAATAAAGTAAAAAATCCTCTTATCAGAGAGTTACTGTGTTATACATTAATAGAGAGGGGCCCAGATTTGGCACAGGAAGCCACCAATAAAACTTCTTTTGTGCTTTATCTTACAGCTCATATTTTAAACTGCAGGTATGGGCTTATCTTTGCCAAACACCTTCTTCATACCTGAAATTAAGTAATGCACGGTGGTAACTCAGAAGAATTAGCTTGCTCAGTATTAACAAGTGTCCTTCACACCTAATCTCCTTGCAGATGATTTTACTTTTTACTGTGTTGTATCTGTAGTGTATTTACTTAAACACATTTGACCCAGCTCTACTACAGCTTTCATTATCAGAGGTTCTCAGATGTATCTTATTCTCATGCAGGAGCTTACACACCAGGACACACATAAATCAACATGCCTCAAAACACATCTGTAAAAGCATAAAAGCTGTCAGAGCTACAGCTCTCAATTGTGCTTCAGAGACCTTCTATAAAGGATGAGTGAGGAAGGACAATACCAATGCTGGGTTGGTTTGTTAACTTAGCAGTTTAAGGAAACTCAGAACCTTAAAGCTGTTTGGTGTTTGTTTCAAGAAAAAAGTCCCTGAAATTTGAAATATAGGGCTTTGTGAAGGCAAAAAGTCAGGGCAAAGATATTTTAAATCCATGCATACGTCTGGGAGAGGAAAATGGTCTCTGGTATTAGAAGCTGATATTGAATTTTGCTGCAGAGCCTTCCATCTCTCCAGTCTTCCTCCCCTAAAACCTCTGGCTTTAAGTCTTTTGTTCTAGTTCCTCACAGATCTAATCTTCCCAATCGCAGTGTCAATGCCTCCAAGAGTTCCACTCTCCTAATGCTCTCCCAAACCCTCTCGCTCTTTCCACTCTACATCCAGTTACTTTCCAATCCTTTTGGAACAGAGCAGAATCTACTAGACTAGACTAGACTAGTTCAGCTGATCATCTAGTCTACTGCTTAATCATTTCAGATCTGAGCAAAATTTAAAGCATGTTATTAAGGGCATTGTCCATATGCCTCTTAAAAACTGACAAGTTTGGGACACTGACCATCTTTCTAGGAAGCTCATTCCAGTACTTGACTAACTTGGTAAAATATGTCCTAATGTTAAGTCTACACCCGCCCTGAGGTGTTACCATCAAATACTCTCCCAAGAAAGCTTGTGGCATTCAGGTTCCCACCCAAAATTATTCTTTTCCTGATCCACTCCTTCCAACTCCACACTGCACCTGAAATCTGTGCACATCAAATCTCCCCTTTAACTGGACTGGTCTTGTAGCCCATGACACTGGAATTACTCAATATTGCTCAATATGCTCACTACTTTTTGTGTTTTCACTTCTGTACAACAAAATAAAACCACTGAAGACACTTTCAGAAAGCGATCAACACTTCTAAAGTTAGGTATGTCCCTAACCTTAGTTGGGCTGATTCAGGGCTCAGAACTGAATATTAGTATTTGTGCTTCAGAAAAGCCAATGAATAGTCTTTTTTCCAGACATTTTTAATCTCATTGATAATTAATGATAATTGATAATTAAACGTTGATAATTAATAATTGATAATTAAAACTAATNAGGGCTCAGAACTGAATATTAGTACTTGTGCTTCAGAAAAGCCAAGAAATAGTCTTTTTTCCAGATATTTGTAGTCACATTGAGAATATTAGTTCTGTAACTGCTCACAACCTCTTTAAGAAGGTCTGTTCAATCAGGTCATCCTGCATCCCAGCATGTTCTTAGAAACTCCTAAATTATGAGGCGGAGGATCCAAGAGGTCTGCTGCAGGCAGTCACCACCTGCAAAGATCTACATACTGACCATGAGCCCTACTCCCACGCTTATCCTCACAGACCATACCAACAGGAGCAGTACTAAAATCAAAGAAAGCTGGACAGCACCCCAAAGAAAATGTCCTTCCTTTATGCTTAAATTTTAAGTGTCTTCCCATAGCATTAAGAATTTAAAAGCACTTCCTTTTTAACACATTTTTGCATATAAGGCAGGCAAATGTATTTTTAAATGTGACAAAAAAAATTATTTGTGTAGAAGACCTAAGCAGTTGTTACAAAGAAAAGTCTTCCTTCATTTTAAAATGGATATACCAGGAATCCCCAAAATCCAAGGCTCAAGTCTTTGTGGTTGGTAAAAGAGATTAGCATGGCTTACCATGAAAATTGGTAATTCTGCCACTTAAAAGCAGCTTGGAAGAAGAAATTATGCATTTTGATAGCTGTTCCCTAAATTACTTTATGACAAAAATCACAGGAGAGTATCCTTAATAATATAAGATAGAGTGAGAGAGGAATGTACTAGACAATATTGTTTCTCCTAAACACAGATGTTGCTGATTGAGCTTTATTTTCCTATAACAGTCAGCTACTGAATACAACTTTTAAAGGTTCAGCGCATCTTCCATTAGTAGCTTAAAGGATCTCCAAAGTGTATGAGGGCATACAAGAGTCAGAACTTGAGCTTTTCATTTATATTTCTATTCTGCCAGGACCTGACTCATTTACAGTGCACTACAACTTCAAGCTATGCTCCCAATTTACTTCAAGCTATTATATGAGGATATAATGAATAAAGTCTTCTAATACATTTATGGAATGGATTGACATTGTAAAAGTAACCCAATATGGAGCTGTGTTTAGAAACCATCAAATTAACATCACTCTATCTAATATTGTTTGGCTTTGGACATCTTTTTTACATGACAACAATTTTCATTAAAGTACTTGCTATCAGGTATCCCTGTATTTTCTTTACAGCCTCTCTTGAAATTCAGTGACTTTTCTGCAAGCATATGGGAAATTGCAGATCTCTAGCCTTTTCCTTGTTACTTCCATTTTCCAATGAACTTACCTTTTAGCTATAAATTACTTATCAATGCCCCACAAGAAACAGGACAGTTTCTTATTTATTACTGAGTAATTTTCTGGAGAAGTGACAGTATTGAAAAACTGACCATAGCCTGGAAAATGGTTACAGACAGCAAAAATAACTCAACTAGTAAATTCTGCAGCAGTACCTTGTATTTACATCTTTCAGTATTATCTGCTCCCTTGCAGTCCAAGTGGCATGGCTGGACCACATCAGCCATGGTACGTACCTCCACTCTCCTACCAGAGGGGAGAAGCACTGTCACTGATGACTCCCGGCTCTGCACTGGATGGCCATGGATACCAAAGACACAATTTCCCAGCAACGGTCATTTTATCAACTTTAGAACTCTCCTCAGCAATTTACACCAAGGAAGAAACAAAGAGCAATGACAATGCTGGGGAAAAGAGAAATCATCTAGACCTTAAACAAATAATGTCTGCCTTTTGCAAGGACAAGCTTTAAACCTGTACTAAGTGATCCATTAGGACATAATCTTTTAAGACTCAGGCTATAATTAGGCAGTAATTCTGGGGAGGTAATATTTCACAAGTAACACTGCTCACAGTTTCTGACCCCAGCATGAAAGGATACATGGATTCTTTGAATAATAGATGTTGTCAACCCCCATTATGTGGCAAAATAGGTGAAAGGAAAAAGACTGTACACAGTGGATTCTTTGAACAACAGAATAGGCCAGGGAGAACAAAACTGCAAGCCATGATCAACCCTTAAGCAGTCAGAATCAAAATGAGCATAAAGTGATTAATTTGTATTTTAGACGATAGCTTGGTGTTTATTAGGAAGTGCAGTAGGCAGTGCTTGCAGACAGCGTGCTTGAGGCATTACTTTGAGTAGCACTGTCTGGTTATTTTTAGGATGGCCACCCAGATGGGTGGCATTAAGGACATCACAACCCTCTGTTAGGCAACTCTGCAGGTGGCAGTGTATGTGCAAATATAATACACAGCAATTGGCAGGTGCTCTTAATTTGGGGTCTAGATGAATAGATATTGATAGCTTATTCTGTTCTCAAAATGGGCAGCGAGTAAGAGTCAGACCCCATTTTATGGAACAGAAGAAAACAACAAGTCATTGGGTCAAGGTTGTTTAAATATGATCTATGTAACTGAAATAAGACTATTACGTCCTTATTACTGCATTAGCACATCAGCTACCCAAATATCAGATTCCTTTCAAAAAGCTGCAAAGGAAAAGACACAATACTGAAGTTAATTAAGATGGTTTGCTCTTCCGGTAGAAAAACTGTCCCAATATTCAAAATCTAAGACATGAAAAATGCTTGACCCCTTCCTGTAACACACACTTCTCTCCAGTCTTGTTTTCCAGTATGAAACAGTTTGAAATTAACTGGCCATTACAAATCTGAACCAGACCAGTTTGATTTCCTGCAGAACACCATATTTTAACTCAAGATTTCTAAAACTAATAAGTAATCCAAAGTTTTCAAATATCTACAGTGCACTGATATAATCAACTTTTTAAAGTCATAGAAGATAAATTGCAACACAGCTAATATTCAGTACTTCAGTTTAGTTTTAACCACATAAAAGAAAAAATGTCTCTGTTTCATACACAAGGTGCAGGTGTAAAAAAAAAAATAAATTGTGTTCATGGCTGGAGTCGAAGACCTGAATTAAAAATATGGGCTATGGAACATTCTAAGTGATTTATGGATCTGTTCCTCCTCTGCTCTCTCTTTCAACCTAATGCTGATGGAACATCCCTATAATGCTCTTTCAATTTTCTAGAATGGAAGAAAACTAAACCAGTAAATAGGTTTGATTAGTTTTAGCTATCTCAGCTAAAGCAGACCCCAGAAGAACCCGACAACTGCCACACATGGCAGAAGGAAATGAGAAGAGCACAGGGGGGGACTAAAGGACAGAGGTAGGGCAGAGAAGCTGACCTTTTGGTGGCAAGCAGCCAGGTAGATGAGCTCAGCTATGAAACTCTGCCTTTGCCCATAAAGATAACAATTACTCTCATAATTCCACATTTACCATAGACTACTAAGTGCATATACACACACTGATGTTTTGATACAAGATAATTCATCGCATGGTGTGTTGCAGACTTAAAGCACAGAAATAGGGGGATGACAATCCACGTTGTGATTTGGGCTTTATCCACATGTGGCTTATCCTTCTGCCTCCAAATTACTTTGAATTAACAGAATACAGTAGCACATATTACACATAAAATGTTAACCTCCAAGTACCTACCCTTGGAAACACACATAAACCATTCCTGTGGTCGTAACACTTCATGACAAGGGAAAAAAATTAGGGTTACTGAGTAGGGTTACTGAGAAAGAAATACATATCTTGCAGAAATGTAGGGGATATAATTTAGGAGGTATAAAAACATGGATTTGATAAAAATGCTGTGTAGCATCTGGTAAATTATTTAAAGCCATCGCTTAAAAATAAGAGACAGATGTCAAAACTGGAAGGAAGTTCTCCTCTTGGCATTTTAGATGCTAAGGTTAATTTGTGCAAAAATGTCTTTTAGTTTTACAGATTTCTTAGGCTTATTCCAGTCATTTCTTAAGCCAAACATTATATTGAAAGTTATTAAATTAGGAAGCAGCATTACATTACAAAGAAAAAGGGACGGAACACATTTAAAATATGGAAAGTAACTTGAAAATGCTGCATATGCTGAAGATATTACCTCCTTTGGCTTCTGTTTTTTTCTTATTAATTTTTTTTTTTTTGGTGAAACGAATGACACTACTACAATTTAAACTGTAAGCCCCCTTTTCCTAGGAGCTAGGCTAGTACTACTCACAAGAATAGTCACTGGGAAAAAAAAGGGCAAGAATCTGGTATTCCAATAAGCCAGGGGCAAATCTTCTATATGCAGTCTCTCTTGTCCCATGTAGATGACCTTTTCTGTGCTAGACTGAACACTTTATTATTTATACAAACACTACTGTATTGTAGTAAAACACATATGAAATTGTAGGCTGAGTTACTAAAGGTAACCATAATGTTGTATCAGTGAGAATTGCTCAGAGACACCTTTGGTTTTAAACAGAAATATTAGAATACTTTTAGCACTCAGGTGTGTATTATTTTTACTCTTTACAAACACTTTTCACATAAAGAGAGGTTGCTAGTCTGGAGGCAGGAAGATAAACCCTGTCCTGTTTGTCCCCTGTGCTGACCTATGTATGAACACATCTTCTCCGTTCATTTCTCTTACTATAATGAGAAAAAAAAATGCAAAGGAATATAAGGAATACTTTTTATGTTGAATATGAATATACTAATGCTACAGATAATACAATAATTACATATGTAATTATGTGATACCATATAGAAATATCCTTACATATGGAAAATGAGAAAAACAAATGTAGATTTTAAAAAAGGCGAGAATGAACTACATTGCTGATAATAAAAATTATAATCTGAACAAAATTAGGAAAACCAGAAGGAAAAAAGATTAACAAGAGACGAAAGGTACATAACAGTAACAAAGATGGATAAAAGGATAAGTAGTGCAACTGTGTTACTTGGTTTTCGACACAATGCCTTGTTTCTTTTTATGAGGTGCCTTGTGAAAATCATACTTTTCTCTATTTCATCACATCATTTTTTAACATTTAGGTTGAAATTCAAAATACAATAATAAAATATCAACTTATGCATGAAGATTACAAATTAAAAGCTATTTGCAGATTAGTTGAGCTGCAGTTATTTGTGGGTTCAATCCTCAGGCAAACAAAAGAAAAACAACTGCATTCCAGATGCAGAAAAAACAGGCTAAACTTGAACAACTGTTAATAATGTCAACATTTTCTCCATCCTCAGCATTAATATGAATTCCACACTTTTTCAAACAGCTAAAATAAACAAAATAGATCTCTAGATAGGATAAGAAGATAATGATTTCTTTTAAGTCTACAAATAATCAACATCTGCCAATATTATATTGCATTCTCAAGTAGGAAAAAGTATGCTTTCTCTACTATCATAGAAAGCAGTTCCATATTTTAATACTTAGAGTTCAAATAAATAAGTAGCATTGTTCCTTTCTGGCCACTTTCAAATGTTTTAACAGACCTTTCAACTAACTTGGCACTGTCTGCCTCTCATACCATGTCTGCCTAAAGGTCCAGTAGCCAAAGTAAACACCTCGTGTTTAACTAGCAAAGGCCAGTTTGGAAAGAGAAATTTACTAGTTGACCATCAGTTGGAATGGCTAAATTAGTGATGGGAAAATATTTCTTAGTTTTCTGTCACCTTTTCCAGGTTGAAGGTTGCCCTCCTGTCTCTCCCTCACTATAAATGCACATACACACATACATATGTGCAAAATTTAATTTGTTTTTAGTAAAAGAAAATGAAGAACATATGAAACTGAGCCACAAAATTTCCAGTCTTTCAAAGTAACATTTAATTAAAAAAGAGGTTTTCAGGAAAAAAACATTAAAGTTTTTCCAACAAAAGTATTTTGGCAAGAAAACTGATTTTTAAAAAGAAACCCAGATTTTAGAACATTATTTGAGATTTTTCTCCATTTGTAAGGGAGAGAGGGAGTTTAGTTACACACGAATATAGCGACATTTCTCAAGAGTTCACTTCATCAACCTTATCAATTTTTTCTCCATCCACATAAAAGCAAACAAATCTTGCATGTTACTACTTCTGCTGCTCTTTCAAGGTACAACAGCTCATTTCTAATATTTCATTAGCAGCACTGTACATCACTGTTTTACATTCCCCTTAGGCTAATTTGGAAGCTTTAACTAATCCATGACAGAGTAAAAACTATGCATAGATGAACTGGAAATCAACAGATTGAACTAGGTATTTAGTTGTAGCAGCAACAAACAATTTGGACACTTCCTTTTTTTTCTTTTTTGATCAATACCTACTTTGGTCAAATCCACTGAATTAAGACAGGCTAATATAAAGCACCAAGTTATAGTTAATGTCACAAGTAACAAAGCTGTGTTTGGTCCTCAAACAAGGCACACTTGCAGGGTTTTCTGATCCTCCACATTTTTTTATGTATAACTACACCTATTTATCTAACTGCAATAGCTAGAAAAAGTTAAAAACTCTTCAGGAACCATTAGTTTGGATTTATTTTTTCAAAATAATTCTCATGAAATTCAATTTTAAGTCCTGTAATTTTTCTTTTAAAATATCTCTGGTAGATGCCACTACTTCTCCTAACACATGTTTGGAGGTTCCTCCTGCCATAAATCAGCCCCAAAATAATGCTTCTATCAGTAGATCACCAAACATTTTTTAAAGATAAATGAAACTCTCTTCTTTGACTCTTGATCTTCTTTATGGAGGGAAAAAAAGCACTATCACACTCACCAAAAAGATAATTGTTTTGTGAATTGTGAGCAATCTGTGCAATTCTATGGGGCTGTTTGTGTGCTGTAAGCAGAACCTGTTCGGCTGAACCAGTAATTAAAAGCATGAGTCAGCTTTTCAGCCAAAGAAGGTGGCTCTTACACTATTATCTGGACTAGCATTTTTAGGAGACAAAGACTAATACCACCTAATGTCACTTACACAAATATTTAGCTTTTCACATTGTCTACCATCTAAAGCAGGTCTTTTGATACACCTACATTTCCAGAATAGTAATACAAACTACTTCTGTTTAAAATGAGGAAAGGCAACAGTTCTGGAGTTTTTCATGGGAATGAGGCTCTGTAGTCTTTTTTGTTGTTGTTATGGTCTTTTTCTCTTTCTGTTTTTCTGTAAATTTATGTGAATCAGAGATTATGGATATGGTAATTTCATATGTTACCATGACATACAAGGTTAAGGTAAAATCTCTCTGGATACAACGGAAGCATTTATGTTCTATATAGAAGGGGACCTTTAATACATAAGTGCTCTTGTGATCTCTTCAGTCTTTACTGTTTGTAAAAACAGCAGTTGCTCTGATTTCTCAGAAAAAAAGTGTTTATTATATAGGTTTAACTACAACAGATGTTCTCTGCTGAAAGGAAAATATCTGCTTTTCCAATGGGTGTGGAAGGATTTATCTTTCACTTTCTTTAAAATCACTCAATCACTGAGTGAAGTTCCAGGAACGCACTGTAACAGACACCAAAGCTGTTCTCTCTGGATCCACTGCTTCACAGAATACTCCATAATTGGTTATGCATATCTGTTACAAACCTGACCATTTGCCATATACCAACTGCCATATTTTGCAGTTCAGAAGGCAGAAGTTCTGTTCAAAATCATACACATACACAATAGGATTTCCAGCCTCCTCACTCATCCTACTCCAAAGCCACTTTCTCCACAGTGTCCAACAGAGAACTGCTGCGTGGAAGAGGCTCCTGCCAAATCCTAGCATTTTGATGTGTGCTCTGGCATTTTGATGGAAATAGTTTGGTGTAAAAAAAAAAAAAAATATTTTCCTTTTCCAGACACATTCATTTTCCACTCTCCTTGTATTCTGCAACAGTACAACTACTTCTTTTTGCTGTAATTTGATAATTTATTTTTAGGTGACCAGAACTGGCAGTTCTACACAATCTGTTGGACAGAGCAGTGGTATTTAATGCAGGCAGGTGCAACCAGACTCTGCTTATACCCTGGGCTGGCTGCACACAAAGCTGCATTAGCACGGATGTGCCCTCCATGTATTGGGCTGCACCACTCCACGATGGTCACACAGCTTCCAGTGAAGGCCTGCTTCACATCCAGCTGGCTTCTGCAGGATTGCAAAAGTCTGGTGCCAGCTGTATACATGTCCAATGTGCTTAGAGGCTCAAATATAAAAAAGCAGAATTTGCTTTGTGTTGCTGGCCAGAGGCATGAAATATTCTGAGGGGCACCTTTCTGTAAAGCTGCAGTTTCTAGAGAAAAGACAAGCTCTCAAGAACTCAAGTACAACCAATATTCACGGCGTCAATTAGACATTAGCAGTGAAAGATGTAACACAGCACTTGTGAAGAGCTAGTAAATGACAGTCAGAGGAAAAGTACAACCTGCTACCACGGACACAAATAGAAATTGGCATCTCAAATTTACTTGTGTACATTTGGCAAGTCACAGAAAGGGTTTTATACCCACTCTTCTGGTCAATAAAAAGGGAGCTGCTTTGGTGCCTCTCAGCAGGACTTGCCAGATGCAAGGTCAGTCATGCATCTGTCAACAGAAACATTCTGAAGGGCTTCACATAGGTCATGGAGGCTTTGGGCCTGCCAGCAGTGCCAGAATTCCTCTGTTGACTTGTACTTGCAGTCACAGCCTTATTTCTACTTTAGCCTTTCCTGTTTAAAGTCATCTTCTGGCTTGAAAGATATACTTCGGACTTATTTAGCAGGCTGCTCCAACAGAAAATCTTGGACAAGGGCAGGACTTTGGTCAATTTGGATGAAGTTAGGATCCAACAGACTCTACTTACAGATGCAGGGGACCAGTCCAGACATTTGCTCTGGTGAACAGCACAGTCTGTCATTCTGCCCCCCACCATTTCCAAAGAAGATGAATGCTGTTCTGATGTATAACATATAAGTTAATTGAGCTCTATACATAAATGCATCAATTAATATTTCCCAAAAGGTAATTACAGTGTTTAAAACTACTTTGGAAAACAGGAAATTAAAGACACTTGAAACAATAAAGATTTTCATGCACCTAAGGGTAAGGTCTTGAGAACAGTTCAAGGAATGTTCCTCCTCTGATTAGGAAATAATGTTTCTCCTTCTTTTGAATTTGCGGAGAAACATATTTAATAGAATTTTTACAAAGCTTTGCTATACCTTACCTAATTCTGATAGATATCTCTTGGATGTCAATTAGTATAAAAGTTGAATTTTTAAGTCAGGAACTAGTTGCACTCAGAGATTGGAAAAAAATGGTTATATATTTTTATAAAATTTTGTATTTTATCTGGATTAATTTTTACATTACTTTTCAAAAACTAATTAGTATTTTGTAATAAAAATGCATGATTTTAATGTGTGGCCTGAAAACTGTGTTGGAATGAAATTCTGAAAATTAGGTGATGCTAGATAACTTTTTATCTCTGTATATGCAAAAGATGTCTTATAGAAAAACACATATTTTCAAACTTTATTTGTTCAAGGCTGTTATCCGATTAGTGTGCTTATAGAGTTTATGCACATATATGCTTGTATATATTCACAGGAACATACATGCTGTATCCAAAAGACAGAATATATATCATAGCCAAACAAACAGGAAGATGACAGGATAAGAAATTGATTAAGAGAAAAAGAAAGATGAAAATAAAACCACTGAACTGAGAAAGATGTCATCGAAATATGAAACTAAGACAAATCAAGTTCTTCTGGAGATGTAGGAAAGATTGTGTCTGTAGTAGCCGTCTATGACAGCTCCTGATGCTTAGATTCTCCCAAATCAAAACAAGTTAATATAGCTCCTTGCATGCTAAAATGGTATTGCACAACATTCCAATGAAGAAAAAAACAAACAAACAAAAAGAAATAACAAGAAATAAAGAAAACAAAGAAAAAAAGACAAAAAAGTAACTCCTGACAAACAACTGAGAGATGTGATAACAAAGGGAGTTCTTCTGTGTGAAGTAGGATCAGGAGCAGTTTGTGAAGTAACCAGAGTAACCCACAGCTACATAAAGGCTAGGACAGAATGTTATGCCCTTGCAGATATGCTTTGGGCAGAAACAGAAGCTACTGGGCAAGCTTCTTCGGCTTGTATTATGACAGTAGGAAAGAATTATTGTAATGATCCAGTTTGGCTTTAGACACTGAAAACATTTAAAATTACATTTTGCTCAAGGGACAATAAGCTGTAGACACATGTTAAGACTCCAAAGAATTATTGGGGAAACCTGGTAGTGATTTCTCAGAGAGTAAGAAGACTCTTCAGTCTCAAAGAGTTTAAATAAATTTGAGGGAAACAAGTACTGAGCAACTACAAGAAGGAACTTGAAACAAGTGGCATATCATAAAAATATCCATATTTGTTTTCTGCTGGAAAAAGCTCTTTTCAAGTTCACAGACACAAACCAAAGACAACTGCCCTGAATTCCAAACCTGACCTAATGGACAGCATTCTTGGGCTGTCACCACAGTAGGAACATTTCATTACCAGCCTGAGTTCCTCTGCAGCTTCTTGGAGCTAAGAGCCAAGAAGCAGGTTTTTCATTTTACATCTATACAAATAAAATGAAAGGGAAATTTAAAACTTATTTTCTATTCAGCACATGCAGGCTAGGACTCAAACTCAGATGATCTTCAGTTTTATTGAATAAAAAATATGGTATTTGCAATGAGACAGATTGAAAATTCTGCTCTTGGACAGCATGATAGAAATCACAATAAAAAAATTAGAAAATCCAAAGCCTTCACCAAGAGTAGATGGTGATTCTGTCTGAAGTTTCAGGATTGCTCACTTTTGTCTCAGGTTGTCTCAGCCATTTTTAGAGGAATATATTTTAAAGTGAGTCAATGGACAGACTATCATTTTTAGTGGTCTAATACTACATATTGAGTTTTGTACATAGTGCTTTTGAAGAGAAGTAAAATGCAACCTTAATTACATTCCAGTTAAATTTTTCTATTTAAAAGCAGTGATGCTATGTCAACATGGTTGGACGAGTTGCAGCAAGAACATTTTGTACAATGCATTAGTTTCTTGCTAAATAAAGAGTCTGTTCTAGGCAGCTTCAAAAATGTATTTCCTTTTCTGTTTTGGCCCTATTTTTTAAAAAAGGATTCATCCTACTTATGCTGCTTGACTCCATGGAACCCCTGCTTGATACTTCATGAGCACCAAGAACTGAGGAGCAGCAACAAATACGCCCACCCATGCCATGGTGAATGGTGTAGGTAGAACACAGTAGTATGAAGAAGCATCAAATACACTGAGAAGCAGAGAGCAAAACTAAAGATATGGAAATTGGAACGAAATGCATAGAAAAAAATCACTGAAAGACTGAGATAAGCCTTCAATTGCTTGCACGTTTCATGTATGAAATGTGCAGTGTTCACATTTCTATTTACAAGCTAACTGTCTTCTCCCCTTACACCCACTTCTACCAGCCCAGAGAGTCTTCAGGAGAAGAAATCCTGCAGCTCTAAAGGGAGGAAAAACACACCCGTTGTAGTATCAGAAAGAGGACAGCCTGAAAGGAAAACAGATTTCCTTTGTTGTTTCCTTATAGTTTGCCAATTTACCTTTTTCAAACTTTGGAAAGCAACTTTCAAAACTGATGGGCTGAGAAAAAAATTAGCAGTAATAGCAGTAAAGGGGAAGGGGGCTATTCTTAAAATGTATTATTTTAATATAACTATATTCCATTATCCCCCTGACCCAAACTACAACCCAACATAATGCTGAAGTACAAAGAAATAAAACTAACCCCCCTATCTTCCACTGCTTAACTGTTCTAAGTAAGAACTATTCTAGAAATGTAGTAGGCTGTACAATCTCATCATCCTCCATCAATGAAGCTACTTACAATTACATTTTAGGAAAGTTTGACTAAAATGTGGACAGCACCTGGCCTGATTTAGTCCTTTTGGCTGGTTCTGCCTACAGGGAGTGGATGCCATTCATCATCAGCAGACACTAAGGGCCAGACACAGAGAGATGCAGGCGTTACAGAGCACTCAGTACTGAATAATAATACATATAATAAATACATAAATAATGGACACAATGAGACACTTAAGAATGAATTTATAACTGACAGTATATTAAATGCCACAATATATCAGTCAGTCACTGGAGAAAATCACAATTTCTTATCTCCAACCTCATCTAAGGACAGCAGTTAGTTGCCTCTATAAAATTCAGAGGATGCCTCACCAAGGATGAGGCTGTCTGGAGCATGGACATTGATGTCTCCCTGCCTAAACAGAGGTAATTTTGTGAGTACTTCAAGCACCTTCAAAACTTAAGCCAAAATGTGTGGTGGCTAGCAAGGCGGCAGTTTTTAAAGGAATCAGTTTTACTGATGTGAGACAGCACTCTTTCCAATAGCCACACCTACTCAAATTCCTTTCAGTGTTCTCTTTTCCATTATATATATGCCTTTGGCATGCAAGGTTGCTGTCATGAGGACACCATGAAAAGTTGGAGGTCTGTGTAATCATGGCAATCCTTAATACCTGCCTAATCACAATATCCAGAAGGAAACAAAAAACGGGGGGAAAAAAAACTTAAAAGAGCCCTAAAAATAATAATCTACACATACATATGCAGTGTTTTAAAAATCTAATCCTCTCTCTATACTTCCATGTTGTAATGACCAATCAGTTTCAGAAAGCATCCCCAAAGGATGCTCCCCAAAAGATATACTGATATTCTTAAACATACTTATAGTCCTCTACAGATTATTCTGATATACACAGGAGGGTAACATTAACAGTCCAATCTGCTCTAAACCACAGAGAATACAGGAAGTTTTTATATTTTTTTTGTCATTTAAAATGACAGTAACTGAAATTCAGAGAAAACATTCTGTTCTAGACTAAGAAAAATAAATGACAGACCTTGGGAAAACAGAATTAAAAGTTCTTATGAACTTTGCCATTGCTTTTTATACTTCAAAAGAAAAAAACCCCCACTGTTCTTCAAAGAGAGCCAGGAACACTGCAATACTCATCTTTAAAAGGTTCTCCAAATGAAAACTTAATAAATATCTGGGATGAAGAAGGAAAGAAATCCCTTTGGGAAGAGAGGGCAAGCCTGAAGCTAGTTCAGTTGTGAGCTTCAACTTTTCCAAAGCACTCGTTTCTTACTCCTAGAATCTGTTTGGCAAGAGGATCTCAGAGGGATGCAGTTACCAGTAAGGAGAGAGAGAACACAGAGATAACAAGTGATCATGGTTTAAATTACAGTACTATAAAAGACACATATGAGACCCTTGCATTCTTGGCTTTTTTTTTCCTTGGGAAGATTTCATTCCAATTTATAGCAAGTGAGTGTTAGTACATAACTTTCAATACCAGTTTTTGTAGATCAAACAGCTTCTAGTAACAATATGAAATATTATGTCTTTAAAAATAAAAAGCAAAGACTGTGAAAACAATTTTCCTTAAAACAAAAAAACCTGATGCCCTGAATTGTAAAAGCATAAGAGAAAAGAGCTTAAACATTCAAATAATTATCTGATGTTGTAACAGGAAATATATGTAATTCATCTTTAGTGTGAACTGTTTCATCAGGACTAGGTTTTCAGATAAAACACTGCCAAATTTTCATGAATCCAACAGCAATTTCTTATACCTCATACTTTTGCTTTTTTAGAAAGATTTGTTTAAAACTGTCTGTTCATCCTTTAATAAAAATATCAGGAACAAAAGTCTCTACCCCAGTCCTGTACATCTTGCAAAGCAGCTTCAAGGCTTTAATTCTTTCCATAGGTTTGGAATTGGAGACATAGCAGTACAACGTGCAAAATATCCAATCTGCCACTACCATTAAATTGTATACAATTATTACATATTTCTGATTGCATTTGCACAATAAAGCCTTGTTAGAGTTTGGCAGCTAAATGCCCCAAAGAGCTTATCTACACCTTCACCCTCAAGATCTCACACCTACTTAGTCACTTAATGGACCACTCTCCTAAAGAAACAGACTCTGTTTCTTTTGGAAGAGGCAGTGGCAGAATATAACCACATCTGCTTTGTCCTCCAAGCACAAGAACAGAAATTTGAGATACTTCCTATGTACCTTCCAGGTATGTAGCATATATGCAGAAGTCGAGGAAAAAATGCTGTGCTGTAGGGGTACAGGGACCTGAATAAGCTTTGATGGGCCATAAGCTTGACTGCAGAAACTCAGAACCTGGTTGTTAAACTGTTTATATATTCATTTTCTGTTAAAAAGAAAATTGTTTACAATTCAATTTCAATTTTAATTCAATAAAGTTACAAGAAATCTGTTACAGACTCAGGGCATTTATCTCCTTGAAAAATATCAGAGGTCTGATCCACATTTGCATAAACCAGTGCAGACCCTACTACCAAAAATGGAATATTTTACTTCACAGGCCACTGTGCAGTCGTCTTAAATGTAATTAGATGCCATCAGTCCTTGATTATAAGGTACTTGTTGAGACTTGGACAGCCTAAAGTCCTTTCCTGAACATTAGTATAACTTGGAAAAAACATGTTTTCTTCCAGCAGATGTTTTAGATGTAGAGCCTAAAATAACTCCAAACACAAAAAGTAGTCTTGCTAATCATCACTTTTTTGCAGCTGTCTGCATGCAAGTATGCAAACTAACTTCTCCCAGCTACTAGACACAAAAAAGCACCTGTATCTGAGGTGTCATACTTGCCTTTCAAGTAACTTAGGAATGAAGGATTCCAAGAAGCATTTTAACAGCTTGGGAGAGAGGCTTCTCCCAGGGCTTTGAACAAACACCATGAGGCAGTTTTCCATCAGAACAGATGGATGGAAGTGCATCCTGCACTACCATTCCATAGAAAAATGGTTTAAAAGCACTGGAATTTTAACTTGTTCTCCACTCTTGGATTTATCAAGTCTCAACAAAAACAGGTCCTTTACCTCTATGACTATATTTAACTTCCCTAGTCAAAAGACCAAGATCCTGTGTTCCCATGAGACCATTTAGCCCTAACTGTGAGATTCATAGGTAGCATCACTGTGGCAGCTTCTAATCAAATTCTCTAGAAACTTCAGATTGTTTTCTCATAGAATACAATTTTTTGCAGTGAGGTCTTTCTCTGCTTCTGAAAGACGATCCAGTAGAAGTTTAAATATTCCAAAGCAGTTTTAGAGAGAACATGACAAAACTGTGTCTGCTATCGCAATTAAGTTTGTAAAATAGATCTTGCTTTGTCAATGCAAAAGTTAGTCTTATCTTTATTTGGCATTTTTAATGTCTAGAAACTGGTAAAGGTAGTAAAATTATCCTATACCAGTACTAAATAGTTTGTAAGGTTGACCAGAGATTATTTCACATATCAAATAAATTCTGCTCCTCCTCCTGCCAGCTCTGTTTCCAACAGTGTTGGCACTCCCTGTGTGACTAGCCTAAATATATTTTCCCTTAAAGTACCTGCAAGCTACTGGTGCACAAACAAACAAAAGCCCCTGCTCTAAATGACTTGAATGTCTCAGGGATACAGCACTGCAGGAAGGCCTCAGTGGGAAAAGTCTGCCATAGTTCATGTAAACATCCTGCGGTCACCAGCACAGCCAAAGGTGGAATCCAGCTCTGAAACCCAATACAATTTATGTACACAGGACATACCAGAAAAGATCTGGAATTAGACAGGTATAAAAAGGAAACAGGAGGAAAATATTCTAGTATTTTAATTTTAATTTTACTTATTTACTAATTTTAATTTTACTTACTAATACGTAGGTAAGCAAATACATCTCACCACAGGTCTATAGACACAGGAGGTCTATTTCCTGAAACAATAAGCTCTCTCTGAATGACCTAACTTGCATTCTTGGTGACCTAATATTTCAACAGACAAACAGCATTATGTTTATATCCTTAAAAAAGGAGAATGTTTAAAGATGCTCAGCTTTATATAAAAATATTTCAAGCTGGTAAATGAAAGGGTATCAATCAAAAAATCAAATTGTTTATCTCATTCTTGTAACTTCTACTGAATTTGCAGATGAATCTTCTGTATATAAGGCTTTTTTTTGAATCTACTACATCTAAATCTAATACTGAAGTCTATTGTTGGAAAAATGTGAAGTACCTTTAGAAAAAAAGAGAAAGCTAGCATGCAGAATGAGGTTGCAAATATAGAGATAGAACCTTGCCTTGTTTCTAGTGCAGAAATGGATAATCAGGTAGTAATTGGATAAGCCATGGAATTGACTCTACCAGATTAAAGGTTAAATGATGTGATGAAACTAGCACAGCTACCACATCAAGTAACAGCATTCATTTTAGCCATAGCTTCCCAGACGCCACACTTTTTTTTTTGTTGTTGAAAACTAATTTAGAGCAACCCTTATTTTCTAATGTTAAAAAGCCCTTCCCCAATCATTATATGAAACCTTTTTCCTCTGCAGAGAAATAGATATACTAGGTCTCAAACTGGAATCTACACTTTGTTGGAGGACAACCCCAAAGTTCTACAAGAATTCCTTGAGAGAGAGGTGTCATGAGATAATCATATAATTCAGAGTCCACATCAAAGTTTGGACTATGTGACATGGATAAATGAGTCTTTCCCTCCTTATCCCTTTTCCTATCCCAGTTCTGCATGCAGCAGAATTACACTGGTGGAGTATCTGTGATCTGTGGAGATCACCATCAATGGGTGCAGAAGTCATGTAACACCACCTCCAGCAGGAGTCCAACCTTCAATTCTGTTTTTTCACCCTTTAGTACAGTAGCAGCAGGGGCAGCAAGTATCACCACTGGAAACAGGATGAAGTTTGGTCAGGTTGTCTGTCACGGGTTTAGGAGTCCCTGTCTTTCCTGGTATCTCCATATGTTTTTGTATCAGTAGTTTGGGAAGTATCTATCTGCTTCATGTATGTCTCTTTTATATAAGTATCTTTTGATCCTCTTGTGAATGCAAAAGCATACTAGTTAAAGTTCATAAAAGAAGATCATCCCTCACATTCATGTGGTTTTCCTCCTATGAAATACAGGAGACATTGAAATTTGTGTTTGAGTCAGGTAATATCACCTATAAAACTTTGTAGCCCTGATGCATTTTCTGTAATAATAAAAGCTACCACTGCATTAGCACTTGCACTTTTTTTACCCCTGCAAAAGCAAGCAATTATGACTCTCCTTTGTGACAATATAACGTTTGTAAAAATTCAATTTCAGCTAATTGAAACGAAAACTAGTCCTATTAATAATCATCAGGAACACTTAGGCTCCATGGAAGCAAGCTTATTTCACATATGTGAGAGAGTATAAAAAAACTGACACAGAATCATAGAATCATTCAGATTTCAAAAGACTTTATGATCATAAAGTCCAACCATTAACTCAGCACTGCCAAGTCCAACCATGTCCCTAAGCACCACGTCTACAGGTCTTTTAGGTAACTCCAGGAATGGTGACCCCACCCCTTCCCTGGGCAGCCTGTTCCAATGCTTGACAACCCTTTTGGTAATGAAATTTGTGCTAATATCCAATCTAACCCTCTCCTGGTGCAACTTGAGACCATTTCCTCTTCTTGTATCATGCCTTACTTAGGAAAAGACACTGGAACCCACTCTAACTTCTTTTCAGGTAGTTGTAGAGAGAAATAAGGTCCCCCCACCCTCGAGCCTCTTTTCTCCCGGCTAAACAACTTTAGTTTTCTCAGCTACTCCTCAAAGGACTTGCACCCACCATATGCACATGCACCCACCAAAAGAATTTAAATAAATTAAAACAAAACAGCAATATTTAAAATACCAGACTCAATAAAACAAACAAACCCCTTATTTTTAAAATGAACTCAGACAACTTTTATTTGTTCTGGTTGTAAAAGTCTGGATTTCCCCCTTTGGCACCTGTTTTTAAACATGGAAGTTTAAAAACAACTCTGTGCCAAGTGTCCAAACCACAGCAGGTAGTACAGCCAATGAATGAGTCTATTCAGCAGGCTGACTACATGCTCCAGTGGGTACACTTGAAAAAGCAGCTCAGTTACACCTATTTTTCACAAACTATTTGGAAGATTCCCCTAACTATGGGATACCAAAGGAAGCTGCATGAACTTTTTCACCTTTGGGAAAGTAGAAGTGGTTCCCACTCTTTTTTTTTCCATGGTTTCTACTTTATTCACTGTGGTTCAGGGCAGTCTGACAGAAACCTTGAGTCCAGCAGGCACAGAGGTAGAGAAAGATATTAAATAATCTAATAAAAATCAGTGAAAAAAATAGAGCATGAATTTAAAAAAATGAATAAAAATAGTCCTCACTGGGAAAGCATGACTACTTAGCATTTTTACATTTCTATGTGAATGCTCTTTTTAAACAAGAACATCAGGTACTTACTAAAATAGAAAGAAGACTTGTAGTAATTTTTAAAGACCAATGATCTATTTAATGTGTTTAAAAATAATTTAAAACATGCTGTGAAATCACATGGACCTACAGAAAACAAGCCTCCATCCTCCATCACTCCCAGAAAGTTTGACTGATTTTACTCCAAATCAAATTCTTAAAGAAAAGCTTCATAAACCATTGTATTGCCACGACTGGGAGTGCAATCATCAATCAGAAGGCTGAAAACTAGCACCTTCAGCTAGAATGAACTGGAAACCTCTTTATCTGGTTATGTTTAAGTAGCTCCAGGAAGAGTTTTGTGGAACTCCATTGTCAAAATCCAGAACAAAATCTTTGCATTTACTCAGGATATTCAGTGACCAGGCACCTGGAAGTTTTATTTTGCTGCACTGTGCACAAAGTTCACAGAATACTTCTGCTCTTCCTCTCCATGCAAGTCCTGCCATCAGCTGCATGTTTGCTCTTTCAAATAGAACTAGTGAAAATACAAAACTTCATAGAATTAAACATTTAGATTACATAAATAGAAAAGCATTTGTGGAAGAAAGGATGAATATTTAATATATAAACTCAGCTTTGTGTTTTCAGTATCTTGAAACTGATCGGTTTTCAGTTAAACCTACACATCTGATAGGAGTTTCAAATTAATTCATTCATTTAAACAACATTTGTTGTTTTTACTTTCAGGAGCAAGTGAGGGAGAAATAAAAATGAGGGAGGAATAAGTTCAGGCCAACAGCATACCCAAGGATAACATCTTTTCTAACACCAGTACTTCTGTTTGGTATCTTTTACTGAATTACCTGAAATTCTCTAAGACTGGCGAAGATTCTCTTATCTTTATACAAGCATAATGAACATGGTGATAAACAATGCAGTGCTGTTAGAAAGCAACAATCAATAATACTGTCTGTCTCAGAGGATTGTTTCATCAAAAATTCATGTCAGTCTCAAAACTTTCTCTATAAGCTATGTGAAACACATCTTCTCTTGAGGTTTCAACATGGTTATTCAGTGTCCCTGCAAGTAAACTCAACCAGAATACAACTATAAATATTTAACTGGGTGTCATCTATTTAAATATACTGCTATACTAAATAGAGCTCTTGTGATCAACAGTTACTTGAGCTGAACAGAACAAACTGGTCAGCAGTCAGTTTTGCAGTGCCAGAAAAAATACAGACCATCTTTCCATTACTACTTGAAAGGAGGACATTTACTCAACCACAATTACAAGTGTTAAAAGAGTATAAGGACTTAAAATCTATAAAAAGAGTAGTACAGGACTGTAGGAGTCACAGGGTTTGTTTTGGTTTGTTTGTTTAAAGAGAATTCTTTAATATTTCTCAAAATATGGATACAGATAGGGCTGCACAGACCTGCACATTACCTCAACAAGCCTCTTAATTAAAAAAGACAACATACACTCTGAAACTCAAAATAAATTTTATTTATTTTTCAATTAGAAAGGTAAATACCTCCTTCACCAAGATGTTTTCTAGTCCTGTGCAGTCCAAGCAGCTAGTGTTGGAGTAGAAAATACCCTCCATGTAAATAGAACACTATAATAATTACAAAATAAACCAAACAGCAACAAAATAAACAAACAAGCACCCAGATTCCCCACAGTTATCAAATTAACAAATTTTCCTGTTTCCTATTCCTTTGGGTCTATTTGACTGTGAGCAATAAGAAGCCGAAACCCCTCTGTATTAGTTTGGCCTGTCAGGCACAGTGGAACACTTGGTTCCTCTGCACTCCCATTGAGGGCTTACCCAGCTGCTATCGTGGGAGCATGAGAACACTCTTCACCACTGTGTGACAGAAAGGGATAGAGGACAGCTTCAAACCATGGAGTTGACATGATTTAGGAGTTTCCAAAATGCCATAAAGCATACCACAAACTAGGAAACCCAATTATTCCTTTAATTTCATGGCAGGCTTTCAAAGTTCTCGTGGGAACCCTTAAACACCTTTCTTTGAAAACTTAAAATTGGAGACTGGACAATTCATTCACCAGACAACAAAATAAACGCTGTTAGAGCCCTTTGCTGTTAGAGTCCTTTCCAAAACTACCATGAGTTTTGGGTACTAGCATTTTAATAGAAGAAAACTTGTCACAGACTAGGGCAGTCTTCAAGGTTACTTCAAGCAGATAAAAAAAATGGACCTGAGCCAGAAGCAGCAAAATCATTGCGTCCTGTTGTTGACAGTGTCTTGATTTTATATCATCAATAACAAATTACTCCCCATTTTTCAGACTGCTTTTTAAATTAAAGGAAAAGTCTCCCACCAGCATATTCTTGACTCTTTCTTCACAACTGAGATTACCTAGCCAAACAAAGAAAGTAAATACCTCTCCATATACCAGGCTCCTTGAGTACCATATTTTACCATAAACAGTTATTATATTCCATATAATCCATAACAGTAATTTTAAGAAAAAAGTCAGGATTAAGACTAAAGGCCAATTATTAAAAATGAGATAGATTTCAAGTTAAAGCTGTGAATTATTACTTTAAGAGAACTCTGTTATTTGAAACTAAACACATGGTTTGTGCTTAGATGGTGCAAAAATCAAGATCATAGACTCCTTGTCAAAACAATAAATTAAGCATATTCACACTGAAAATTCTCAGCATCAAAAACATAACTGGTGAATTCCCAACTACTGCAAGGACCTAGCACAACCTTTTCTGGAGTTTTGCTCCTCAGCTTTCTTTTTTTTTTTGAGGCATGCATGACAAGGAGTGGTCTCATGTTTTATTACAATTATGTTTAATTAAGATGTTCCATGCTTCTTCCTTGTAAGCAGTTGCTTACTGTGGGACTCACTCAAGTCACTTTGTGAGTAACTTGCAGGATTGTGGTGGAAGTCAGTTCCCATTTCCCGAATCATGGTGTCATTTCCATGTTACATGTGTTTTCACTGACTCTGCAGGAGTAAGAGAATGAAGCAAAAAGGGGTTTTGGAAAGCATGCGTAAGTGCTTGCTGTCCAACAACATTCAACAACAATCTGAACACCCAGTCAGCAAATATGATGAAACACTGCAGACTGCTGCAAATGGCACTGGAGGCTTTGACTTCATGAGGTGCATAGGTACTCTATTTTGAGGGTTTTTTTGTTGCAGTTAAGCTTAGGAGTTAAGCTCTTGAATTGCCACAACATGACTACCTTTAAATGGGAAGATGCAGCCACTACACTGCTAAAAAGCAAGTTCTGGAGTAGCAGAATGGACCAAATTTTATTCCTGACTATTACATTTGCGGGAAGGAGGGAGTGAAGAGACATTCATTGTAAGCAAAGACAACTTTATAAATGTATAACTATAAAACAAAGGCATCCGAAGTTTTATATTTTGAAAACAGCTTTGCAAATAACCTTTCTTGTTTACAATGTGCTGTTACTGTAAATAGATATACACAAGTGTGTCTGTTGCATGTATTTTTGCAAAGGCAAATAAATACCGCAGCACACCTTTCACATGCACGCTTAGCTCTAAATGCATGTTAGTGCTCTGCCAACATGAAAGACCCACAGCAACAGGGAGAACATACAAAAGCAGTGAACTCCAATTCTACCTCAATTTCCCACACCCACAAAAAACAAAACCTCAAGCCAAAGAAGTGGCATAAGATAGCACAATAGGGTGGAGCTCAGGTTAATCACAAGGACAAGGGGTTTGCCTGTATGTACCTTTTGACCCCACAATCATCCCTATTTATGCAGAGACACATAGACATTATTCACCTTCCTGCCCAGAGGGAGCCAAGGCAGGAAGCGAGGCTGCTGGGCAAATATCAGTGTAAATTATTGGTGCTTTTGTAACATAAGTGTGCCTGCTTTGGGGGTATTTATGAATTAGGTAAGAAATTAGCACAAAACTGTGTGTGCATAAAACTGTCGCCTCCTGTTTTTAACCAAATATTGTCAAATTAGCAACAACCACACTTCCCACTGAGGGCTGTATATTTAAATGCTTTTAAAAAATCAAAAGCTTTTTTTGGATTTATATGAACCAAAAAAGGTGCTGGAGTTGTGTTTTTTCAAGGACAAAATAAACTTTATGCCCATATATTTGCTACCTCTGTCAAAAGTGGATGACTGGATTCTCATTTGAGTTTATGGAGACTAATTTTTAAAATAAAGCACCTTGAGAAGTTACACAAAAAACCTGAGGACAGAGTTTCCTTCTCTGAAAGACTAAAACAAACTGATTGCATAGGTGGGGAGTAGAAATGCCATCTCAGACATGCAAACATTCGCTGAAAATCACTGACCAGGTCAGGCATCCAAGCTTAATGGAGAAAGAAGGCTTTAGTCTGAAGACCCCTGCAGCAAAAAGGGTTATTTAAAAAAATTCAACATAGTGTTGTTCAGAGGATGGCTAGGAAGAAGAATAGAAGAAAAGAACTGTTCAACAATACATTGAATAAATTATTGCACCAGTTTAAGTTAAAACATTAATCCAGTCCTCTAGTAAGCAAAGGTATTAGCACAATTGGAAGCAGAACAGACTTGATGGTCCACTGGTCCCTTTCAGTACAGTAACTTGTGTTCTAGGATATTTGCCATAACACATAAAAGCCAAAAAAGCTGAAGAGTGTGGACTTAAACAAAGACACAGAGCAGGTAAAATTCAGCCCACGTTAACCTGTCATTCCACAGGATAGCCACAGGGTTCAGGGCCACCAGCTCAGTCTTTTGGTTGGAACAGTAACAGGTGTTCCTTCTGTACCTACCATAAATGAGAACTGACAGTAGTACACATTATTTATTAGTATTCCTGTAACTCCTACAAAATTGAATACCATATATGAATATCAAAGAAGTTTGCAATTGGCAAAAGTTTTAATACACAGATAATTTATGTGTAGGTATTTTTTCTGAAAGCAAAGTGCACTATATATTTAATTCTACAGTTTCGCCCTAAATCAGAGAAGTTTGTTTCTTGTCTCTTACTCTGACCGGCAGTTCTAAACAATTTTTCAGAGTCAAAAACAATTAAAGGACTTGGAGTTACTGCCTATTTAGTACTGAACTTCAATAAAGTGATGCTAAATCACTCTAAAATTTACAAAAAAAAAAAGAAGTTGCAATCTGTGGATACAGTCCATTAGGCAAGCCTGGTTTAAAAAAATCTCTTAAGAGCTAAAACCACAACCAAGTTTGATCCACCAACACTAAAAACAGCAGTAGTTTAAATTTACTAAATTAAATCCCCCAAATATCACCCTGTGTTAACACTTGCAAAATTAAGCAGTGTGGATTTCAGTACATTTGTTGCCACTGGACACAATGAAGTTCTCATTTTGTAAGGTGAACTTGCATTTCAAGATTTCATAACACGGAAACATTGCTTGCATTGTATGTGTAGTAGTGTACCTCCAACATCAAAACTCATCAGAGATAAAACATGAAGATAATCTCCTACAGTAACTACTTAAAAGTAATCGGGTTCTCTCACAACTTTCTTATTAACATCTTAATTGATTTGAAGCTCTTCACTTGTATCCCAGTGAACAATTACTCACGTAAGTAGTCTCTAGTTACTCACATAAATGGTCTCTACAAACTTTAGTGGGGTTACTCCTGAAAGTAACAGCTCACCAAAGTTCAAAATGTATAGGTCTTTCCTGGAAACATGTACAGAGAAATTTAAATGAACACTTGGAATTACTAACCTCACTTACTAGTTCATGATTTTTTCCCAATGGTACCTGTATCAATTCTAAACACAGAGGGGCCATAAAATTTTAGAAAAAACAAGCTACGAGCAATATAATCTCATAAACAATAAGAAATCCAAGAAAATAATAAGGAAAAAACCTAACAAAAAAAAGCGCTTAAGAGAATCTAGGATGACAGCCCAAAATAGCTCTCCCCCACCCCTAAAAAACACACTTACACACACAGATAATTACTGCTTACTGATTTTGGGGGAGGAGCTTATGTCCAGAAGTCACCCAGCTAAAGGGAAAACCAGATAAATACTCAAGGGTGGCACTTGAAACCATCAGCTTCTGCTCACTCACCAGTGGCAGAAGAACTCAATAGAGGAGGATTCACTCCTCTACCACTCTGCATTGGAGCTCCACAACATTTTGGTATGTCACAATTCCATTTTATTCTCTTTGGTTTTGAAGGTAACTTCTTCAGGATGCCTGTTTTCTGTCTGGGTAGGGAAGAGGGTTGATATTTAAGGGCCAGTGACAGCACCCTCACTGCCACTGGGGCTATTAGCAAGGCTACAGGTAAAAACCAGGTTTCAGCTTTGGTGAGATTTTTGCCACTGATGCTGAAGCAGCCGGGACTTCATCCTTCATTTATATAGCATCATATTATATAGCATCAGACAGAGGCAGTAAGGTCATGGAAGTGTTTATGTATTTCACTGAAAACTTTTCTTCCTTTCAGGGGTTTTGATATATGGAACTCCGGAACTTACTTTGGAGCTCTAGTTTAAATAGTCACTGTTTCTGAGTACTGTTGCCTTGAATAGGCTGCCATTCAATCAAAATTATTCTTTTCCTAAGAGTGAGACTATTGCCTCTAATCTATCTATACAACAGCTCCATCATTCAGAGTGATAGCAATGCTGATTCCCTTTTTCTTAGAGGATTTTTCAAAACCAGTGAAAGCAGATGGAAGTAAGCAGAAAATAATGTTACTTCTAATACCAATAATTTAAGAAAACTAATTTATTCATGTTCCATGAACGAAACAACTTTTCTTTACAACAAACTTTCTCTATCTTTCCTAACACAGAACAGATACAGAAACATGCATTTACAAATATCTTTACTGCTGCTGTTTTGTCTGAACATTGTCCATGGTGGTGATGGATATTTTTCTGAGCGATATCAGAAACAATCCAGCATCAAGGGGCCACATTTTCTACCATACAATGTAAAGAGTCAAGGTAAGTTTACTATTTTTTTATAATAAACTAACACAATTATTCATAGAAGGTCAATATATGAACAAAACCTCTTTGCTTACGCCGCTGGTAGTCAAATTTCACTAACAATTTAGGTTTACTAAAATAATTTTATCACTGCAGAAAGAATTTGCAGTGGCTCTGGAGTTGCCCCCTCCTGACAAAGATGCACACCTATCAGACAAATCTTTTACACAGTAACCACGAAAGGCGTCTAGAGCAGAAACAAAGTAACAGCTCCAGATCTCCGCTTCAAGAGTGGGAGTAACACAACATGATTGTGTATACAACGAGGTACAACATGCTAATTGTCTTCAAATTTCTTGATTCAACACTGGGGTTTCCAGCAACAGACCTGTCACCTACAACCTAACTACATTCAGGAAGAACTTTTACATATTTTGTCAAGTTATCTGTACTCAAAACAGACCTTAGGTGTGAATTTTAATATATATGATACACATGGGCAAATGAAGACCCACTTAAAGCCTAGAAAGACAAAATAAAATGATATATGTAAAAATGTGCCATAAACTTCTACATAGTTTTTCAGGAGTGATTTAAGCTTATGCTTTAATTATCAGAATAAGCACATAGTAATATAACAATTCTAGCTTTAGTATATTAAAAAAAAAAACAACCCTTTATTGCATAGGTCAGTCTTATGGCAGCTTGTATAGGCAATACATAACTGCAAGGCTACACTGGGGTATCTTATTTCTGGTTATCCTCTCTGTCCCTTTAAGTCAAACAGGCTATCCCTAATGTTTGAAACTATATTTGAGTTCTATTTTTCATGCTTAGGCCAACATCTTTTTAAAAAAACTTGAAATCAAAACTTCTGATCCACAGTGTCTATTCAAAATTGTCATCACTAAAATTAAGAGAACTGAATCTTCCTTGTAAACATCCCACCTTCCTCCCTGAGAATAGCATTATTTTCTTTCAGACATCATCAGGCTATTCAAAATAGCTTTGTTTTTTGCTGTATCCCGTCTACTTTTAATTTTAATAATCACACTTGGGCAGAAATGAGGAAACTGAATGAGGGGCTCAGAAAATAGCATTAGCTTCTTTTCACCAGAAAAAAGACGGGCAAATCTGGAGAGCAGAATTGCTGCTCAGGGCATCGCATCCTTCATTACCTTCATTCGGGAGGGTTTGTTTCAGATTAGCTCTGCAGACTGATCCTCTGGACTGTCTGATCATGAGCAGCACACATGGAGCCCAAAGAGACTCTGGTCTCATACCAGCTGGTGTCAGCACTGGCCCCATACCAACCAGCTCTAACACACATGCTCCAAGAATCTCTGCAGTAGCAACCAACTGAAAGCAGTATGGCTGGGAGCCTTACCCCCAAAATATTCTTCTGGGCTGTACCAAAATACTGTCATAGTTTCATCCCTTGTCTTCAGCACAAGGACTTCCTGAATCATTAAGGGCACTCCTGGATCAAATTTAGGTACATGCACATAAACAGCTACTCTGAGGACTTACTAACTAGAATTCTCACTGAGTTAAATGCTGTATTTCCTCGCCCTTCCTCCTTAACTTTTCACAGTGTTTTTCCATGACTTTACTCAGAAAAATTTACATATTTATACTATTTTTAAGTGAAGTATAATATTTACTTGGCTGTCCTCTACCATACTTCACTTACTTCTCCTCATAGTGGTTCTTCTTTCCCCCTCTGTAGAAAACATTGGGATGGGGAAACCAGCAACAAATTAAGCAAGAATCAGGGTAGACAGAAGATGGTGTGAAAGGGGGAAATGAATTGTCCTGAACTAAGTTTGCAGTTAACATTTTATATACAAACACAGAATCCAATGTGAGTGAAAATTCATATTTTGAATGAGAATGATTATAACAAACCCTGAGGAGTATAAAATGCTCTCTGTTTAGGAAAGGTAACAGAAGACTATATACTAGACCTCAAAAGCAGGAACAACCTGCAGTTTTACAGACATGTGAATCCAGTCATTCAAAAGTGGTTGACAAATTTTCATTTGGTGAGCAAGCACTGAAATGGGGGACTGTCATTCTTGAGTCTGGAATACAAGCATCTTGTAGAGAGTTTTTAGAAGAATGTAAAGAGGGAAGACTGTTAAGAAATCATCACTTCTAATCTGAGATGATCTCGGAAGAATGAAACAGGAGCCTACAGAACCAAATCAATCCAGCTTTTGTCTAGTGAGGTCTTCCACATGCAAGTAGCTCAAGTAGCAATGGCCAGCTTTTCGTCATAGCTTACCTTTTCTATTTGATCACCAAACATTCACTTCTACAGATACAGTTACCAATAAATATTCTCTTTGCTTTGTAGAGCTTTGTTAAAAAGCAGCCCGGAACTGAAATTTCAGTCTAAACACAAACTGGTGACTCAGGACAACATAAAACAGATCACACAATTTCTGCTGGCAACCAAAACCTAGTAAAGCTTCGTTTAGCTTGGTGAAATTGTTTAAAAAATACTGGTCTTGACAGCTCTCCAGAATATAATTTTTTAACCAGTATCTCTTTGGCTTGAAATATTTGCAAAGTCCAAGTTGAAAATAATAATTGAATGAGGTCTCACTATTCAGCAATATTTATAAAACAAGCCATTACTGCAGGTAATGTTAAAGTCTACATATTATTTAAATACATTTATGGGGTTTGACTGCACTAGAGAATGTAGACCAGTTGTGCATCAAGGTGTGTGCTGAGATACGTAAAAGAGTAGCCAATAAATACTTCAATGTTCGTGGTATAAATTCTACTTCATTATTGAATTTAGCAGTCCTTTCCTCAGAGGAGTAACCATTGCTTTTAGACAGCACAATTAAAATTACAATTTTAATCTAAAGGCAGCACAACTTTGGAACATGGGTCACAGAAAATCTCTGTTACAACATGAGTGCGGACAATGCCTTTAACATCTTATGCAAAATTGGCAGGACCCACCACTCTGTGAACCTCAGACTGATATATCTGCATCTAAAATATGGTAAAAGTAGTAGGGAGATGCACTCTGAGCTAAAGCCTGATGCAGTTTGCCACAAAAAAACCAAAACCGTTTGTCAATATATCACAAATAAATCACAGACCATGCTTGTTTTCTATGTGTAGGATTTTAACAGCTATCTTCCTTTTCACAGCCTTAAGAAGGATGATAGGAAGATGTGCAAAATAAGTTCATATGGATTTGTACTGATTTTATGCATCAGCAGAAAAGAAAATGCACTCTCTGCACTTTCTAGATAAGAACAATTTCCCTGTCAATACAGGAAGAAGGCAACCTTGCAGATCCAATAACAAACCAAAATCAAATGTATTTCATAAGCATACCTCTATTATTTTAAAAAAACCCAATATGTAGAAGAATAGTTTCCTCCTTCACCTCATTTTTGGTCCAACAAGGCTAGCCACAGATTGGAAAATGCAGTTTATTATCTAAGAGACAGCTGAATAGTAATTGCATAAACTTTCATGTGTATACATCTGTAGTACATACACAGTCTTTTTATGAGAGACTGAAAGAAAAAAATAATAGCTGATACAGTTGTTGATCAATTATTAATCTTTTTAAAATAAGCATTCAATAGAATATGTTGCATATGTTGCACTATAAAAAGCAGAATCCAGGCTCTTTTTGCATCCTTCACTTTTTATTTTTAAAATTACTTCTTAAATTAACATCCATCACAGATATGCCATTTTGTTCTATAATGCTGCCAGTTGTTGCAAACTACTGCAGTAGTCTCACAGTATCTATGTTAATCTTGTATGTAATATCCAACAAATCAGCATCCTAATTCCAATATGAAGCTGCAGACTCCTCCAAAGCACACAGAAAACTAAGCAGTGAGCTTGTTTGTTTATTCCTCTATTTGTGACACTTGATTAAGTGGCTCCACCTGCTGTTTTGGTAACTAAGAAAATGAAGTAGTATTAAAAAAGAATAAAACAGTGCCAGAATTCTGACAGCAGTAAAATGAATTGTCAGTTGTGACCTTGTCACTGTTTTTATGACAGAAAGAAGTCTTTCAGACAATACTTGCAAATATAACTATTATATGTTTACAAAAAGAACCAGTGCCACGGCCCACTTCTGAAAGTAGGGGGCAGGGAAGAAGAAAATCCTCACTACTTGAATGTAGCACCAAGTAGTTTCAGAAAAGCTGCTACACCTGCACAGAAAGCTTTCTCTGATTTCATTCATCAAATCTGGTGACCTGCTAAATCTGTTACCTGGCTGGGGTTTTTTTTTCCATACTTAATAGTCTGCATCTGCCTGCATAGCATTTTCTAATGGTCCTGAATGTATTGAAGCAAAAAAAAAAAAATTCTAGAGGCCTTATATCTCACATTTCCAACAAATTTGCACTTGTTACTTGTAAGGGCTGTGAAACACTTTTACTCTGAATGTCAGGTTCTCAGTGACCAACACAGCAGCTGAAATTTGACTTCTACCATGTTCCAGTTAAATTAACCCTTCATGCATTTCACCACCAAGCTACATTGCCTGCAAGTATGTTGTAGATGCCCTGGTTGATCTGGTTTCCTCTCTCTCACAGGTGTGCAGGTAAGGGGGGAACAAGGACCCCCTGGTCCACCAGGCCCTGCTGGACCAAGAGGACAACCAGGTCCTGCAGGAAAGCCAGGGTTTGGAAGTCCGGGTCCCCAAGGCCCCCCTGGTCCCCCAGGACCACCTGGATTCTCTGCGGTTGGAAAGCCAGGAGTGCCAGGTCTACCAGGAAAGCCAGGAGCAAGAGGACTAAATGGTGAGAAAGGAGAACCTGGACCTGTTGGACTCCCAGGAGCAAGAGGACCACAAGGGCCCCCCGGCACTCCTGGCCCCGCAGGACTGACTGTCCCTGGCAAGCCAGGACCACAAGGCCCTCCAGGAGCTCAGGGCCCAAGGGGACCCCCTGGTGAGAAAGGAGAGCCAGGTATCCCTGGTATAAACGGACAAAAGGGAGAAAGTGGATTTGGCATTCCAGGCCGCCCGGGTGGCAGGGGTCTTCCAGGCCCACAGGGACCCCGGGGCCCCCCTGGTCCTGCTGGGATAGGGAAGCCCGGTGAAAATGGCCTGCCAGGTCAGCCAGGTCTGAAAGGTGACCGAGGTTTTCCAGGTGCACCTGGAGCGGCTGGTCTCCCAGGTCCCCAGGGCCTCCCAGGCGAACCTGGAGAAGTTGGCATTGGCAAGCCTGGGCCAATGGGACCACCGGGAGCAGCAGGCATCCCTGGAGCCAAGGGACATCCTGGACCTGCAGGGTTGCCTGGATCCCCGGGACTCCCAGGTTTTGGAAAGCCAGGATTGCCAGGGATGAAGGGACACAGAGGGCCTGAAGGTCCTCCTGGCCTTCCAGGACCTAAAGGAGACCAAGGTCCAGCTGGTGTGCCTGGAGAACCAGGGCCGGTTGGGCCACCAGGGAACATGGGCCCACATGGACTTAAAGGTTTGCCTGGTGAGAACGGCCTACCTGGGCCCAAAGGTGACATGGGCCCTGCAGGCCACCCGGGATTCCCAGGGGCCAAGGGGGAACGAGGCCTACCAGGATTAGAAGGAAAACCAGGATACCCAGGTGAGCAGGGTCTTGCTGGTCCTAAGGGACACCCAGGTCTCCCAGGCCCAAAAGGTGATACAGGCCCTGCTGGGCTACCTGGGCTGCCTGGTCCAATGGGTCCACAAGGAGCCAAGGGAGTGCCAGGGACCAACGGCGAGCCAGGCCCCAGAGGGCCTTCAGGAATACCTGGGATCAGAGGCCCCATTGGCCCCCCTGGCCTGCCAGGAGCCCCTGGTGCGAAGGGTGAGCCAGGAGCACCAGGACTGCCGGGCCCAGCAGGTATTTCCACAAAAGGCTTAAGTGGACCCATGGGACCACCTGGACCCCCCGGGCCTAAAGGCAGCAATGGCGAGCCCGGCCTGCCAGGCCCCCCAGGTCCTCCTGGTCCCCCCGGCCAAGCTGTAATCCCACAGATGCCCGAAGGCTATGTTAAAGCAGGAGAGTCTCGGGAGCTATCGGGGATATCTTTCATAAAAGGAGGAGTAAACCAAGCTCTGACAGGGATGCCAGTGTCTGCTTTCAGTGTCATCCTCTCAAAAGCCTACCCTGCGGCAACAGTCCCCATTAAATTTGATAAAATCTTGTACAACAGGCAGCAACACTATGACCCCAGAACAGGAATCTTCACCTGCAGGACCCCTGGACTGTACTATTTCTCCTACCATGTACATGCAAAAGGAACAAATGTTTGGGTTGCACTCTACAAAAATGGTTCCCCACTCATGTACACCTATGATGAGTACAAGAAAGGATACCTTGACCAGGCTTCTGGCAGTGCTGTCATCGATCTCATGGAGAACGACCAAGTATGGCTCCAACTGCCCAATTCAGAATCTAATGGTCTCTACTCCTCTGACTATGTTCACTCTTCTTTCTCAGGTTTCCTGTTTGCTCACATCTAATATCCCACTTATCCTGTCCTGACACACTCTCCTTCAGACCATTTTAACCAAGTACTGATCTGATTTACCAATAGCAGGTCAGGCAACTTCAGTGTTGCAACAGGAAGGGAGGAGGGAGTGAGAGGGTGGAAGAGAGTGGTTCAAACCTAGTAGAATGATATTGTATGTTTTTAGAGAATTGTCATACAAAATTGTTTTGATTGATGATTGAATGCAACATTAAAATTTTATGAATTAATATAACACACCAGTCTCTGTCCTTTTTTCTGTTTTTTTCTTTCAAAAGGAAAATCAAAATTTCTAACTATCACACCTCATAACAATAAAGGATGCTAGATCATACTTCACTGTACTTGAATTAACTGAAGGTATTTTATTCCAAGTAAATGGTCTCAAATACACCACAGTCAACAGCTGGACAATACACTTCAGGTACATTCTACATCCAGCTTCATCTTTAAGCTGTCCAACAGGAGACAAGAACAACAACTCTAATAGAGTGCATATCAACATCACAGTTTTCATTTTGTTCTACTGTTCTTATTAATGAATAGCTACCTTGGAGAAAGGTAGATTACAAATTATTACATGTTACTGAGGATCTAAAGTTTCACAATATGAAAAAGCAACACGATTTGAAGCCTCGAAATCCACCTGGCTTTCTTTAATGCACATTGATGCAACAAACTAGTTCAATATTTTAAGATCTCCTAATATTCTGCAAAACCACAATATTCAGAGTACTATAAAACAACATTGACCAAATCCAAAATTTAAAAACATGTCCTCACAAGCATGCAGACACTTACAAAAACAGAACAGCTTTACCACCCCTAAACTGGAGATAATCCTTGCCCAGACTTTTCCTGAACAGTTCATTCCTTTAAAACACAATAGTGTGAGGAATTTATTCAGTAAATTTATCAGATTTTGGCAGTAATTAGTCAGCAGACGTAACCATGTTTACCATATCTGCATACAAACATCTCACAAAAATTAGTCATTTCATTAACTTGTTATGCTAAAAGTTAGCTTATGAATTGGTATGAAACCATAATAGTTTCATCACACATTTCTTCCAATGACAGTTGCCATTCACATGCTTTAAAAGTATCAAAACCTTATGAGCCCTTAAAACTAGTATCGTTAGCTTCATTTTTTTTAAAACAGAAGCTTTTAATCACTTGCACTGAAAGTGTGTAGGCCCATGCTTAAAATTTTTGTGATATTACCATTTCTTCATGAAAGCATAACTTGAGGCTTGTTATGTTGTGTACATTTAAAATCAGCAATGTCCTAAATACTTGATAATACACTGGGATTAATAAAAAAAGCTAGGATCCCTTTTGCTTGATGGTTGATCCATCATTAGCAAAACTATGTAATGTTTTGGAAACCGTAAAGGCCTACCAAGAAAGCAACTTGAAGAATATTTTTTCTTCCTCTTTTTAAGTGCTGCCAGATATGGAAGCCTGTGGTTTAGGCTATAATTCAGTGAAATAATAAATGCTTTAATAAAGAGTGTAACATGAGATCTATTTATTTTAGCAACTGAGTAGACACAGGCAAGCAAATTGGTGCTACTATTATAAAAACTACACACAAATGTTTGTATGGAAATAATACAAAGAACAGTACCACCATTAATAAACAGCAACCATGGAATACTTTTCTTTCAAGCTAAAATAAAACTCCAGGCACTTGAGTCTGAATTGTCTACTCCCACTTTTCTAGCTTAATGTTTTAGGACAAATATTAATTACAGATCTTTGAAGAATAATCTCCTTTTTGCACTAAAACTGTTTGCCTATGCAGTCACTCACATTAGTTCAACAGCACTTCCCAGTATTTAAACATGTGCTGCTGCCCATTGACTCAACCAACCTGGAACTTTTGTTCCAGAAACAAACACAGGGACTGGATATGGGAGCTGGAAATACAGCTTAGTAGTTGTGAGACTTCTGGTTAATTACTTTAAATATGAAATGTATGCCAAGGCACACGCTTGAAATTGTCAGAGGTGCTTGGTTCTCAGCAGTACATTGCTGCCCTGTGGTTCCAATTAACTTAGCAGAAACTGGGCCCAGGCAGCATTCTTAAAAGCATAGTTCAATAACCCTTATCATCCATCCATCCATCCATCCATCCATCCATCCATCCATCCATCCATCCATCCATCCATCCATCCATCCATCCACCCATCCATCCATCCACTTTAAAGCAGGTTTTGTCCTTTTCGTCTTTGTTCCTCGAACATGCGGGACTTCAACTAAGTCTACAACTTGGTACCTCAGGCCTGTTATTTTTTAAGTCTTTTCATAATTGCTCAGATATTAAGTCACTAAGAAAGCAACTCTTAAAGCTGAAAAGCTAGAGGTGATACAGGAAATTGTGGCAAAAGCACAACTTGTACTTTGATTTTAGCTTTGGATTTTAGGTTTAGAGGGGACCTTGATAAGGTCTGTATCTTCACATGAAGATCAGCATATCTAAAGATAAAGCCCTTCCAAAAATCCCACTTCTTCTGCATCTTGGATATTAAAGGCAAGAAATTCCAACATGAGATTCAAATGAAAATTTAAGAGCCTGTAATAAGTACAAAATCACTTCCAGAGAAGTACTGAAATTTTTGAAGCCTTATGTGACCAAAAACATGAAGCACCCAAACAATCCCTTCTGTATTTAACAGAAAAGCACAGCACAGAAATGTAACAAATTTACTTTTCACTTGCTTCTTTGTTGCAGTTTTCACAATTAAGAGAAATAGATACCTCGTCACTGCTACATCAACATTAGGAACTACTAGTATTTTGCACCATTTTTGGAAGATTGTTTTTTTTGGCCAGAAAAGCATCTTTGTTTTTTCTTTCTTATATTTGAAGTTGCATATAAAAGATAAAACACACATATCACAGACATCTAGATTCATTATCTCTTGCCAAGACTATAAACTTGTGATCAAAAATGTGTATCCTATCAAGCCTTGCTATGGGCAATTTATGAAGTCTGCTGCTATATCAACCATGACTTTTTTTACTTCTAAAATGAAATATAACCTTATAAACTGATTAAAAATATTGCAAATATATAATTTTAACTATACACCCACAGATGCTACAGTTTTCAGAAGTGTCAGGAAAATTACAGGGAAAGACAAGTCTTCAGGAGAGCAAAAGTAGCCTTTAAGATAAGGAATTTTACAAAATTCTGCTTTAAGAAGTTATAATTGGCAACATTTACCTAAAAAAGCTATTGATTTTTCTGTCAAAAAAAAATCAACAAATCTGAAATTTTTCACAAGGAAATAATTATACAGTACTTCAAGCTCTTATTAGTCCTCTGAAGAGAACACTTTGTTTCCATAATATGTCCACATATCTTAATTGGGTAAAATTCATTGCCCCATGATGTTTTTTTTTAAATTGCTCTTTATTAATACTTATAAAACATCCACTAAATCCAACACAGTCAAGGTAATGCTAATCACTGCAAAATATTCCAGTAATAAGAATAAAACATTGAGAATAAAATGGATTGTCCAGTAATGTAATGCTCAGCTTGGGATCAATTGCAGAGACCTCTCTTGCAGGTATTACTAGGTAAGAAATGACCACATTGCAAATATCTGTGCTCACTGCTATCTGACACCATGCTTTTCTGATAGTATTGTTTCATAGATTTTCTTTTTTTTTTTTCCAGTTATTTTTCACTATGGAATGTCTAAAACAACACAGGACTATTTGGGAACCCCCTTACTTTCCTTTTGCAAGCCTCAGCTCTTCACTTCCTTAGAAGCAGAAGAATGGGTTAATACCCTTCATCAGGCTGAGTCAGGACAATCATGCCTATCTAAAGAGCCATCCAAAAAAAATATCATAGGGCAATTATCTAAGGCAATTACCATAGCTAAGACAATGAAAAGCAAAATCCATCAGACACCTGATTATGATCAAAAAAATAACGTGAAAAAGAGAAGGGACAAAGAGACACAAGGGCATACTGACAACAAATCAAAGTGAACTGCAAACACTCAGTGGATTTCAAAAAATAAAGCGGTCAGTCGTTCTGCTCTGCCACTGACAATGGCACTGCTAAGACAGAGTTTTGAGTTGGGAACTTTCCGTCCCTCAACCGACCACTTAATAAGTTTGCTTTTGAAATTTTACCTTGACTAACTGTTAATGAGCACTGCTTTTCTCTGAAGGGTTAAGCCCTCTACAAGACATGAAGTTAAGTCAAAAGCCTGAGGCTTTCAGGCCAGACTCTGGGTATGACAGACACTGGGGCTTCCTGGTATGTAGATGTTGGGAGCCAGGTTTAGGAGTTTCCTCAGGATGTTATGTTAGGTGTGAAACTGAGAAAAATAAAATCTCTTTGTCAGCAGTGATAGAAGATTAGTACCATTATTCTTATATCACAGAGGGGCCTGAAGCAAAAAGAGATGCTCCATGGGAATATCACTGGCAAGTGATACAGGAAGAAATTATCTCTGGTTCTTCTGACTCCCTGTTCAGTGCTTTAGCTACTGGACCATGTTATTAAATGGAAAATAAAAACACTGTGAAGCCTTTCAAAGTGATGCATGACAGAGTACACCACTTTCTTGTATTACAATATTTAAGAAGTGCACATAATCTGTATTGTTTCACTTCTGGTATTACAGAGCTTTATCCAATAAAACTTGTGCCTATCAGTTACTATATTTTCCTGTATTTTTGATACTTTTATGCATGTACCTCTGAGAGAAGCTAGAAAGGATTAAGTCATATCACAAATTTTGTTTGCAGATTCCAGATTTACATATAGAAATAAGTACCTGATAGGTATAAGTGTCCAAACGTACACACAAGCAGACACTTACCTATAAATAAAACTGAGTAATTATTTGTATGACTTAAAAGTTCAGCCTAATTTTTTTTGGATCTCAGTAATTTCCAAAGAACACTTTTAAATTTTTTTTTTTGCTTCATGATCCACACCTTTTTAAAAGAAGAGTTTTCATGTTTTGAAGAAAATAATTAACAAAAATTCTAAAAAAATAGGGTTGATTTCATATCAGCAGAAAAGAAAGGATACATTTATTTTGTGTATGAATGAATTCCTAGGGAAATTCATAACTACCAATCACACTCTAAGCTCCAGTGGAAACACAGTAACAACAACAAAGAAAGCACTTTGGGAATATCTTGCTGATTTTTACCATTGGCATCCTGGTGTCAACTTCCATTTTTGTTTGGAATCTCTGAAGCAATTTTGTCAATTACACTTGAAATGAATACAGCAAGTAGGACAGCTCAGGTGAACAAAACGTAAGTTTTAAGAAGGTCCAAACTACACCTGTGTCTAGTGGCTGTTGCATCAACCAAGGTAATCCTAATAGTAGTTCAGAATTCAGAACTGAGCTGCATATAAATGTTTTACAAAAATATAGTTAAAAATAATTTCATTTAACTGTGTGCACACATAATGGTTAGCCTTTATTATCAACTTATTATTTTATATGCCTTATAGTAACTCTGAAGTTACATCTGTGAAGGAAGGAAAATAATTTCTTGCTGAGGGGTATCCAAGATGTTTTCCAATTCTAATTTATATTACAGTATTATAAGGTTGGTTTTGGTAGGAGAAACACTATTATTAAAAAATGGTCACCTGCAATTGTTAGGAAGTTCAAAATCTCCTCTCTGTTGTGTCAATACTACATGAGGAATTCTAATCAAAACTGGAGCACTAAAGAAAATCATCAAATATTAGTTAGCAGTTGAATGTCTTTTCCCAATGCATTTCTGATTTTACATATCATTACAAGATCATAAGGAATAGATTCAAAACACAGTTCAAGGATGTCCATGTTACCATACTGATCATGGTAAGAAACCATTTTTCTTCTAAACTGAGTGAAATAGGACATCAAAAATGTTATTAAAGACACCAAAACAGTGAAAGGAACCGAAATAGTAATGATAAAGATGTTTTATTGCAGGAAAAACATGTCTCTACTATACCACTATTTATAAACGTGAAAAATAAAAGTTGTGTTGAGTAGCCTACAGAGTACCTGCAAACATATTTGCTCTGGCAAGCACATGTAATATTTTCAGCTGTTTGGTGAGTCTTCAGTGAACCCACTTACCTTTAAAAGCTGATATTTTATAATTATGTTGGATAGCAGCCACCATGTCCTTCCAGAAGTCATACTTTTTCTGACCATCATGCTGTAAGTGTCAAAAGGAACCTAGTCATTATATCAAGTATCAGCTATTATAAGCTTTCATATTGAAACAGTGACAGAAACGCCATGAATAAACAAAATTATATGGAGTGAGACAGTCATAAGACAGTAGGATTCAGGACATCAGGACTCAGTAGTACCCAGCTTAACTTTGGGTAACTGCAGACAAGTTATGTCCCTCTTAGGATTACGATGGGAGGAGGAAGGGAAAAGGAGAAATGATTAATATTTGTGAGGATCTCTAAAACATTAAAGCAAAGAGGGGCATCAGAACAGCACCTTACAGAATGAGCATCCCACTGACATTTGGGAAAAAGTAGTGCCTGGGCTGCAGATACTGAACTTAATTAGCATGGTGACATTATCCACAGCCTGGCATCGATTATCACCTTCCACCTTAAGAACTGGTAAATCCCTTTGCTATAATTTAGAGGTAATGCCCTTCTGCCAAGAACCCTACCCCAAATATGGTATAAAATACTCATTCAGCAGCCCGGCTAAGCAGCACTTGATGGCACTGTGCTCTGAAGACTGCCAAACCCCAGCTCTGGCAGTCAGAGAGGGGAAGGAGATCCACGATTGTGAACAGTCTCTGGCCATTACTAGAAAGCTGACCAGGCATAGCAGAGCTCCAGTTGACCTCAGCTTCCCCTTCAGCATCTCACATGGGAGAGGAAAACCTTCTTAATCAGCTGAGCCTCACAGCACTCTCAAACTCCACAAATTTTAGTAGTGATGAATGAAACAGATGCAATTACACAGCCAGCCAGTATTACAGAGCAGAGGATTAGCTACAGAGCCTGTAAGAGGTGCTCAGTTACACAGTAACCTGGCAGCAGTAAAGCAGGTGGTATAGTCTTTATGTGTCATGGAAAGGATTTCTGTAATGCTGTTACAGGCCTTCCACATCTACATTAGGCTAAATTTCAAGGCAACTGTTAGCAGCTTTCAGGGCACTGCTGCCCTCTGTGTATTGATACCTGCACTGAAACCCGAATAATGACCCATTTTGTAAGCAAAAAGTGTTTTGTAGAGAGGGAAACATTCAAAAACTAAACCAACCCCAAACCTAAACTCTTATCACTGCCAAACAAAAACCAAAAACATGTAGTTTATATATACTGAAGTAAACTGCAATTTCAGGCCAAATCTGCCATGGAGGCTTCCAGAGACCAGTCTGCCTTTACTTTCACAATCAGCAAGTCACACAAACAAGGTCTTTTGTACAAAACTGACAAGCACTATGGCAGTTTGCTTATCATCCATCAGCTCTACAGGTTAAGAGCAGGAAAGACATGGTGCTGTGGCTTTCAGAATTTTTTTTGTAATCCATTCCTATAGCAAAATGCCACAGAAATACATAAAAGAGCTAATAAAGAGAAAAGGTTTTATGTGTCAGCTTTGGCTAGCCAAGGATGCTAACCAAGGGTGATTATTCAAAGACATGTACAGGAGGTACTGGGGACCGTATGTCTAGTGACAATGCAAGTAGCTTAAGCTAGCACTCTTCTCAAGACAGACAGACTCAACTGTCTGCTCCCCTCATACTCCATGTGGCTGACTTAGTCCTTAGACCCAAATGACTTTTGGGTTTTTTTTGCTTGTTTCTCTGAAAAAAAAAAATCAGTGCACTGAATCAAAACTTCCTCAGAGTGCTGTTTTGAGGACAGATGGATACTAGTTTAAAACTGGATTTACTTCCTTCAAAACATTTGAACTCTGAGGAGACTAAAATAACTTGAACAAATTCTTGCAAATCTTCAGCCATTGCATACAGGATGTAAAGGAAAACTGACCGATTCCCAAAAAGCAGAGAGAAAACTGTATGCATGGCCATGCAGTCCACCATGATTTTGGTGCAATTACAAAATGTGATTTTATTAGCTGAACCATCGAGACAAAACAATTTGTTCTTTAGCTCATCAGTGTGAAGATCAAAACCACTAAGAAGCTCCCATGCTTTGTCTGAAAACACATAAGAGTTCCAGCTCTGGATACAGCAAAAACAGATACATTTTTAACAGCGCAGGGCAATCCAGCATCCAACTAGTGTCTAAACCCATTTTGAATACAAACTTAGCAGTTTTCGCATCTGCTTCCAGTAGAAAGCTTTCTTGAACCTAGAATGTTGTCTGGAAATGGTAAGAAAATAGCACTTAGCAATCAGGCTCACAGAACAGGACACAGAAGGCTCTACCTTCTTTTAGAAATGTGGAAGAAGAAAATGTAATGGCTTCTAATCGTTAGGATGCAGCATTTTTCAGGCATGAGTTCTGGGCTGGAGAGGCTGACCACCTCCTGCCTTGCATCTTTCTCAAGTCCTGATGCTAACCTTCCAGGCAATTGCTGTAGCCCTTCTGTTGACACTGGGCTGACATCCAGTAAAATACTCGAGAACTGCTAGGAGATAAGGAGGGTGCCTGACCCACTTCTCGTAGCTCTCCAGAGAAACGGCACGGGTTTAATTCCCTCTGGCTGAAGATAGCACTGATCCAGGGTCAGTGCTCCAGCCTGCAAACTAGTAACTGGATGTGAAAGCTTATTACACACATGCTATGATGTGCTTTCTCTCTTAATAAGTAGGTGATTTGTGCTGAGTCTAAATTAAATACGAAGTAAATACAATACAGGTGTCATAACTGCAACAGGTTTCTAAGCTGTGAACAGCTTAGAGGAAGGAGATTAACCAGGCAGAAAATTAAGAGTCTTACTGAGCACCTGTCCTCCATGCTTTCCTGATAAGCTAGTTTTAGCTAACTCCTCATGCAGCACTTGGACTTAGGCAGCAATCTACTGAGCATGCTATTCTGGAGTGGATACTTTGGATACTAGGTGGCTGCTTGCTAAAGCAGCAAGCCACCTTGTATCCAAAGAGACCTCAGATACTCATCTCACAGCTCTGACTTTCACTCTGCAGACAAGGTTAAGTGTTGACAATTTTCAGGCCTGCAGCGCTTTGGTACCTGTGGCCAGAAGAGTGCCTCAGTACTCTTTTGACACCAATATAGTCACTTTGTGAGAAGAACCCTCTCCTGACCCCAGCTGCACAGAAACATTCAAACCTACTTTTACACAACAAAACCATTATCATCAAACTTCGAAGGTAGAATTTAGGATATTCTATCTGTCTAGAAAGCACTGAAAAAGGTTCAAGCAATTGTACTTTCCACCTTAAGAATTTAACTTTCTGTTCAGCAGAGGAAAAAAAACCTAAAAGATACTATGCCAGAGGTGTATTTATATCTGTGTACACAGATCAATATATTTAGGACAAAAACAAGCTTAAAAAGGGATGAAATGAAGCTTTCAACTTGCAAATTAGCAAATTGTGTCATTCAGAAAACTTATAATATATTTATTTCAAGCACCATCAGGCATAATTGAAGGAGACTAAGAACTGCATTCCGCATATCACAGGGTAAACCTGAGGAAACAGCACATTTCTATTAGTATCCTAGTTATTTGTGCCCTCTGGTGGAAGTACTTTTATTTTGAACATGCCACGTAGCTCGCAATTATCTTCAGAGACAACTTAAATACAGTAAGTCCAACATGGAATAGTCCAAATGAGAAAAAGACCTTGATGCTGTTCAATACCCAAATCATATGCATTTAATAATGCATGCAAGAGATGTGGTGGTGGAAGAAAAAGATAATGCAATACACAGTTTTCAAACAATCCAGTTCTTACCTGATCTAAGCTGTCCACAACCCTTGCACACAAGAGAGCTCCTGGCAGGTCAAAATAATTATCATACAAATAGTATTTAGCTGGAAAAAAATAATTAAAAAAATATATTTTAAACACTCCTGTATTATATGTTTTAATCACAAATAAAAATTACGTTTAAATAATAATATATACTCCCATTTGGATTTTACTGGTAATAAGCATTATCTGTTTCCCAACCTTTGATAGCCTTAATTCCCACTTCTGATTCTCACAACTGGCAACTAAAAGTGGTTTACCCATATAAAGGCAGAGAGATTTTAATAAGACATTTCAAGATTCTAAAATCCCAGGTGAAAGAAAAGGGGGAGAACCATGAGTTTTAAGTCAGGATGGTATCTCTCAACTCTTCCAAAATATCTTTTTCCCTAGCAGTGAAAACACAAGAAAAGTGTTTGAGAAGTTCAGAGACATTTGGACAGGTCTGACACAGTCATGTCCCTTGCACACCCATGCTGCGGACAGAGTCTTGGCCCAAGGGGAAGTGTGCTCACATTATTACATGAGTTCCCAAAACAGAACTGTATCAGGAGGGTACAAATGTCCCCCCAGACTAAGGTCATGCTCAACAACTCCCTCCAAGGACTGAAATGACTTAACCAGTGATTTTTTTTTCCATGATCTTGTGTGTGCTGTCTCTTAGGTATATTCAAGAACAAGTCAGCAAAATGGGGATTAACATTCATAACAGAGACCAAGCGCATGTTTCACTGAAAAAGAAAAGCATGTTTCCTATATGACCAAAGGAAACCTCTCTCTTCCTGCCTTTTGCAAAAGATTACCTGCAGTTTAGAATAAGCATTACATTTGCAGTCAGAAAAATCTCAAGGAAAGTATCTCCTTTACATAACAAAATGCACCTTAAGTGAGCACTTCCTGTGTGTTACTCACAGCTGCCAAGATCAAAGTAAAACAGAGAGGAAGCACAGAGCAAGAACACAAATGTAGCCACAGTTCCTTCAAAATGACTCCTCTCTTAAACACAAGGAACTTCAACTGCAAGGGGAGAAGTTTTGTTTCCAGACCCACATTGTTCTTTGCACCTGCACCGAGACCTCCAGTAACAGCACTGATGGCAATAAGTCAACAATTAAGAAAAATTTAAGATTCGTCCTAAATGAGATAGGATATCAGTCAGCAGGTATTGAGCAATTTATTGTGCATCACTTGTTCCTCTTGGGTTCTGTGGCTCTGTTTCTTTATCATTACAATAATTATTGTTAGTATTATTAGTATATTTATTATTATAACATTTTGTTTCAATTATAAATTGTTCTCAACGTGAGATTTAGCATTCTTTCCGATTCTCCCGCCCACTGGGCCTGGGCAGGGCGGGAGTGAATGAGCAGCTGCATGGCCCTCAGCTGCTGGCTCAGGTTAAGCCTCGGTACTGGTAGTATCAGTCTATTTCATCAAGGGACAGTGTGCCCACTGCTATAACCAAAACATACCTATAATGTCAGCTCATTTGTCTCATCATAAAATAGATACCATGAAATATATTTAAGGTGATGTCTAGTACTAGAAGTTAAAAATACATAAAAATCAAGTCTCCCCCCAATGCATTTACCTATTCTGGTAATTCCCAGTTCAAGCATTTTTACAAATCTGTGTTAAGAACTAACAGTATGAGGCACTGAAGGGACCAGAGCAATTTCAAAGAAGAGGATATGCTAAAGTACAGCTACCTGTGCGTGAAACCATTCCACTGACTGTATTAAAATGCTTCCACTCCCTCCTTCCATAGTTCTTCAGGATCTCTTCAAATGTCATGCTCTTTGTACCATGGCTTGCCCTATTTGATGCATTAAGTTGTTTATAAAAAAACAAAACAGAAAAGGGTTGAAAACATCCAAATTACGACTTGTGCAAAGTAACATGCAGCAACTGGATATTGCAGTGCATGCAAGCTGATCAAAACTGACTCTCTTTATAGCTTAGAAGTTTCCCAGGACCTACTAAGCTTTTATCATATACATTCCAGTTCTCGATAAAAGCCTTACTACACAAAGGTTTGGTTGGCTGGGGGCACAGCTACTGTGCCTCACCTGCTAACACAATCACTCTGTATTGCTCGAATGTTTTCAATTGTGTGAGGACACTCACTATACTTGAGCTATCAGTATACACTGCACAATAAAGCACAGTGCAGAAAGCCTATACATCATTCTGAAGCCTGGTAACATTCACAGAATGCAAGGCAGAACTATGGAAAAGTGCTAGTTTGAGCCCTGCAAGCAGCTCTTTAATGCGTAAGTACACACAAGGCTTTTTAGGCATTAAAAATCAACTAGTTGGACCATCAAATGGGGTCCCATTTTGAAGCAAATGCAGGCAATGCCAGAAGAAGTAACCCTGTACCACTCTTCCCTTTAATCTTGAATTCTGCATTAAGTACACCAAAATTCATGCTATTAAATGAATTTTGGGATACACAGCAATGACTCGAAAGTATTTCTTTCTTCTTTTAATGAGATCTGATTTTCCTTAGCATCTTCAGGCTCCTTCTCCCACATGCTATCAGGGAAAAAAAAAAAGTAGAGTTTGTCTTGCATACTGAATTATATAGATTTTCATTCTGGAACAAAATTAGGGAAAAATGGGACTAAGATTGATATACTTTAGGTATATTTACTTTTCAGTTTTTGATTCAAAATAGCAGTCTTCTATATTAAAAAAAAAGAAGGAGGGAAAGAAGAACTAAGCATGTACTGAAATGATGACTGAAAGCAGAACAACTTTTAAGAGGAAACCCCCTAGAATTCTGAAAGTGAATGTATCAGTGTCTGTGTTAAATTTATCTCAGGCTATTTAAATTATATGTTGTAAACTTGCAGAATTTTGAATGTCTGTGGCACAAAGATAATAGTCATTCCAGTCATTAGGATTAGTCATTAGCACTGCCTCCCAAGCCAGGTTACTCTCAATCCAAAGAAAAGCCTAACTCTGGATTTTAGCAGAACTGGACAAAGAGTACATTGGTAGCCACCAAAAGAAATTAATTCACTTTCAGGATCAACGTGTCCTCAGAGTCTCAGATTTTATTAAAAAGATGTTATTTACTATTATTAGCTAACACCAAAACATCACCAAAAGATTCCATATGTAACATTAACAGAAACTGAGCACCACATTACCGAAGAGTATTTAAACTTTTACATCTAATAAATTAATGCATGCTGAAATTAGTATTTTAAATATTTATAAAATTGAGAGATGGCACTTAGAAAAGGGATAAAATGTTAGTGTATTTAACAATACAACTTATATTTAACAATACAGATTTATTGTCAATGTTACCTTAAAACTGTTCCATCTTCTGCAAGTTTCAGGAAGTTTCCTTCTTCAATGTCCAACACCAAGCCTTTGCAACTAAGTATAAATTAATTTTAAGGAAGAAACAAAAAATGAATGCTTTCAGAGGACTGTCTTCTTATCTATCAGTGATATGCAGTTACAGAAGCTATGGTGCTTGTAGCTATGATGCTACGGAAAACCAAACAAGTCACAACCCTTCAGATACTTCCATGTTTGAACAATACTCTCCATAAGAAAGTACATATTATTACAGCGAGGACTGGATTTTCCTTACATAGCAAAGTCCTACTAAATAAACCCAGTTCCATGTACAGTAAACTCAGTGACTGTTCATACAGATTGGTTGGAGGTTTAAGGTCTAAACAGTCAAAATTAAGAAATGTGATATTTAAGTTGCTTCTATTAAAGAATTTTTTTTTTGGTGGCAATTTCTCTAGTTATTACTAGACTGATAACACCACTTATTACAGAAAAGAGGGGTAAAAACATCTCTCTAAATGAGGCAACTGAATAAGCAAAGAACACATGAAGCAGAAGCATTTCCATGTTAGCCAGCACTAACAAGGGGAAGAGTTGACAGCATTGGAGACACTCTGCAAGAGTTTCTAATTCTCCCTAATAAATCTTTATCTTCCAGATAACTGAATCTATGTTTGCTTAGGTTCTTTGAAAAATTAGTACAGAGTTCAGTGGTTAGAATACACATGAATAAACGAGACTGAGGAAGTAATGACACCTTTGTCCTCTATAAGGCACCCAAAGGAAAGAAAATATGGCATGAAGGCAGCAAGCAAATCCCAATCTTTCATGAATGACTCCTGGGCAAGTGGCAAGGACACACTGTTACCAGCACTGTGGGCCTGCAGGTCCACGGTAATGAACCTCCTGCTTCAATAGGACAACCCAAGATCTCTAGAGCTGAACAAAGGATTTCTTGCATCATAGACCTCAAAATACGATAAATAGATACACTGCTTGTCTTATAGAAGTTGAAATCAATCTCATTGGAAACTGTACAGTCAAATATTGAATTGCAAAAACCATCACACAAGAATACACACATTATTTAAAAAAACCCCATGTGTTTCTCCTAAAAATATCTAGTGATGATATCTGGCCTTCAAATCTCCACCCCCATGGCCCAGATAATAACCACTGAAGTTAAAAGATCAAGATTCGAGTTCAAGTTCCTGCTCAGAGACCACTGAGTTCAGAGCAGGAACTTGTGTTTCAGTCTTCTGCATCACAGCTTTGTGCCTGATATGCCACCCGTGGGCTACCTCCTGGCATTTAACCTTTCTGCAGTTTCTCAGAAGGCTGTTGGGATTATGCTACCTTACACAAACAAAGCAACATCTGTTGAGAGAAAAATGATTAAAATCTGATGGTTACTGTTGAATAGAATGTAGAAGACAAAGAAGATATATAAAATAAGAGTGAGACTAAAAGGCTTGTGTCCAGACAGCTGGAAGCACAGACAAAACAAGCTTGGATGCTCAGTCCTCTCTTCAAAATACCACGTTAGAAGTATCCAATGATAAATATTTCTTAGAACAAGTATTTATAATTGTAATTTTTGATTTGTCCATTGGGCTCGACAATCATGACATCAACTGCCTGATAAATGAAGCCATTTTCCGAGCTTTGTAAAAGTTACAGCTTAAAGGAATTACATTATTTTCAATGTACTCACCAGAAGTCTAAGCTGTCTGGAGCTAGAATCAGCAAGTCTTCGTCATAGCCCTTCTCCGTTACCAGATAGTGGGCAAAACTATCATATATTAGCTACAAATGAAAAAAAATATATGCATTCATTATATTGATTAAGTGAGATGAAAGACACTGCTTCCTTGGAAAGTGGCAAGATGTGAGTGTTAGTGCCTCCTAAGCAAAATCAAACCAGGGAGCTATGAGCCCTGTCCCAC
>VZRQ01003225.1:1534020-1616145 GCA_013397975.1 Machaerirhynchus nigripectus | reverse complement strand
AAAAAAAAAAGTAGAGTTTGTCTTGCATACTGAATTATATAGATTTTCATTCTGGAACAAAATTAGGGAAAAATGGGACTAAGATTGATATACTTTAGGTATATTTACTTTTCAGTTTTTGATTCAAAATAGCAGTCTTCTATATTAAAAAAAAAGAAGGAGGGAAAGAAGAACTAAGCATGTACTGAAATGATGACTGAAAGCAGAACAACTTTTAAGAGGAAACCCCCTAGAATTCTGAAAGTGAATGTATCAGTGTCTGTGTTAAATTTATCTCAGGCTATTTAAATTATATGTTGTAAACTTGCAGAATTTTGAATGTCTGTGGCACAAAGATAATAGTCATTCCAGTCATTAGGATTAGTCATTAGCACTGCCTCCCAAGCCAGGTTACTCTCAATCCAAAGAAAAGCCTAACTCTGGATTTTAGCAGAACTGGACAAAGAGTACATTGGTAGCCACCAAAAGAAATTAATTCACTTTCAGGATCAACGTGTCCTCAGAGTCTCAGATTTTATTAAAAAGATGTTATTTACTATTATTAGCTAACACCAAAACATCACCAAAAGATTCCATATGTAACATTAACAGAAACTGAGCACCACATTACCGAAGAGTATTTAAACTTTTACATCTAATAAATTAATGCATGCTGAAATTAGTATTTTAAATATTTATAAAATTGAGAGATGGCACTTAGAAAAGGGATAAAATGTTAGTGTATTTAACAATACAACTTATATTTAACAATACAGATTTATTGTCAATGTTACCTTAAAACTGTTCCATCTTCTGCAAGTTTCAGGAAGTTTCCTTCTTCAATGTCCAACACCAAGCCTTTGCAACTAAGTATAAATTAATTTTAAGGAAGAAACAAAAAATGAATGCTTTCAGAGGACTGTCTTCTTATCTATCAGTGATATGCAGTTACAGAAGCTATGGTGCTTGTAGCTATGATGCTACGGAAAACCAAACAAGTCACAACCCTTCAGATACTTCCATGTTTGAACAATACTCTCCATAAGAAAGTACATATTATTACAGCGAGGACTGGATTTTCCTTACATAGCAAAGTCCTACTAAATAAACCCAGTTCCATGTACAGTAAACTCAGTGACTGTTCATACAGATTGGTTGGAGGTTTAAGGTCTAAACAGTTAAAATTAAGAAATGTGATATTTAAGTTGCTTCTATTAAACAATTTTTTTGGTGGCAATTTCTCTAGTTATTACTAGACTGATAACACCACTTATTACAGAAAAGAGGAGTAAAAACATCGCTCTAAATGAGGCAACTGAATAAGCAAAGAACACATGAAGCAGAAGCATTTCCATGTTAGCCAGCACTAACAAGGGGAAGAGTTGACAGCATTGGAGACACTCTGCAAGAGTTTCTAATTCTCCCTAATAAATCTTTATCTTCCAGATAACTGAATCTATGTTTGCTTAGGTTCTTTGAAAAATTAGTACAGAGTTCAGTGGTTAGAATACACATGAATAAACGAGACTGAGGAAGTAATGACACCTTTGTCCTCTATAAGGCACCCAAAGGAAAGAAAATATGGCATGAAGGCAGCAAGCAAATCCCAATCTTTCATGAATGACTCCTGGGCAAGTGGCAAGGACACACTGTTACCAGCACTGTGGGCCTGCAGGTCCACGGTAATGAACCTCCTGCTTCAATAGGACAACCCAAGATCTCTAGAGCTGAACAAAGGATTTCTTGCATCATAGACCTCAAAATACGATAAATAGATACACTGCTTGTCTTATAGAAGTTGAAATCAATCTCATTGGAAACTGTACAGTCAAATATTGAATTGCAAAAACCATCACACAAGAATACACACATTATTTAAAAAAACCCCATGTGTTTCTCCTAAAAATATCTAGTGATGATATCTGGCCTTCAAATCTCCACCCCCATGGCCCAGATAATAACCACTGAAGTTAAAAGATCAAGATTCGAGTTCAAGTTCCTGCTCAGAGACCACTGAGTTCAGAGCAGGAACTTGTGTTTCAGTCTTCTGCATCACAGCTTTGTGCCTGATATGCCGCCCGTGGGCTACCTCCTGGCATTTAACCTTTCTGCAGTTTCTCAGAAGGCTGTTGGGATTATGCTACCTTACACAAACAAAGCAACATCTGTTGAGAGAAAAATGATTAAAATCTGATGGTTACTGTTGAATAGAATGTAGAAGACAAAGAAGATATATAAAATAAGAGTGAGACTAAAAGGCTTGTGTCCAGACAGCTGGAAGCACAGACAAAACAAGCTTGGATGCTCAGTCCTCTCTTCAAAATACCACGTTAGAAGTATCCAATGATAAATATTTCTTAGAACAAGTATTTATAATTGTAATTTTTGATTTGTCCATTGGGCTCGACAATCATGACATCAACTGCCTGATAAATGAAGCCATTTTCCGAGCTTTGTAAAAGTTACAGCTTAAAGGAATTACATTATTTTCAATGTACTCACCAGAAGTCTAAGCTGTCTGGAGCTAGAATCAGCAAGTCTTCGTCATAGCCCTTCTCCGTTACCAGATAGTGGGCAAAACTATCATATATTAGCTACAAATGAAAAAAAATATATGCATTCATTATATTGATTAAGTGAGATGAAAGACACTGCTTCCTTGGAAAGTGGCAAGATGTGAGTGTTAGTGCCTCCTAAGCAAAATCAAACCAGGGAGCTATGAGCCCTGTCCCACTGCCTCCACTGGGAAATAGTGCCTGAGGTTATTTCTGTCATGGCTGGAAAACACACAAGAGTTCTGGTGCAATGTGTCCAGCACAACCCAGATTACAACATCCTACTTTACAGTCCCTGTGCTTCAAGACTGTTGGGAAATCAAGATGGTAAGTACCTAAACTCTAGTCACTACTTCCCCCTCCCTAATCCTTTTTGTTTTGTTCATTCTTTTAAATTTTAAATGTCATGGTTACTGAGATTCAACAAGCACCTTCCAAACCAATAAATATTTATCCTTAGGGGGCATTTTAAAAGTATTTGAAGGAATTTGTTTTGAAGAAAATAGGCAACTACTGAATAAACAGTTATTATTTCTAAGTCCAGAAGGCCTAGCATGACACTCAGCAATTTATTGTACTGATGAAGTTTTACAAGAGGATCTATGGAAATGCTGCCATGTCCTTAAAGACCATCCAAAAATAGTAATTGCTCCCTTTTTCTCATGGTTCTTTCATTAAAGCTGTTCCCTGACCTTTTTTCTTTAATTACATCAGATGCTCTTGGAACTAATATGAATAATATCTGAGAAAGACAAATATGAAGGCCAGTGCTGAAATACTAAGAACTAACTACATCTTCAGCTGGGCCTGTCAGTACTTTTAAAGTGCTTTTTATTTCTAACAGATAAGAGGCATGCAATGGGCATGTGTCCATCTGTCTCTGTCTCCTGTGAGAAGACGAAGAGTGAACCAAGTTTAGTAAAAGTTTTTGGGTTTTTTCCTCCATTTTGTTCATTGGATGGTTAGTGTTTTTTAAAAACTCTTAGGGTTATCAATTGTCTGATGTTTGCCTTCATCAGACAAAACTTTTATCAGCAAAAACGTGCTTGTGTAAGATGTGATGTGTGTGGTACAACAGAAAGAACATGGAAGGTAAGCCTACTGTTACACAGTTTCCACCTAGACATTTAAGAGCTCATACATTTTTTTGTTACTGTTAATCCGCTTTTGTAAGGAAGATGCCTCTCCACAGAAGTTCACTCATAGCTAACGGAAGCAATGCACTTTTTCAACACAGGATGCACCGCACCACGCCTGTTAATAAATGGGACAGCTCATAAACACTTGTTTCTATACCGAATTCTGAAATACCCTGCAATTAGCGTGGGAGTCCTGTGCAGTGCAAAATGTACTGTAGGTGAATGGAGGCAAAAGAAAGCGGGAGAGTGAGACACCATGAGCATCTGCGACACAAGACAGCTCCAGGACAGCGTCCTGACATCAACAGAGAAGGACGAGTCAGTGTAAGATTACCATGGAGTTTAAAAAGGAAAGTGCCAAGGGCGGGAATGCACAGCACAGAACAGCACTTTCTCTCCGAAAGAGACCACAGGGCTAAATCAGAAGTGCCGCGTGCCTCTAAACTCGACGTTTTATTGTAAGCACCAGAAAGTTTGCAAAGGTCTCCTGTCCAAAGTGCTGCGGACTCCTCACTCTGCCGCATCTCTGGATTTGGCGGGGAGGCTCTGCCTTTTCCTCAGCGCCGCTACGGCCAGGAAAGAAGAACCATTTTCGAGGAAGGAGACATGGCTGTCCCCTTCGCTCAGGCAGAGGCCTGCTGAGGAAGCGCCCAGCGAGACATGCGCTTGCGTTTTCGTTATCTTCCGTGGATGTCTGAGACAGCCGGCGCAGGGCTCGCTGCCCCCGCCGGAGGGGTCCCGGCCCCGCGCCCCGGGACGCGGTGCTTTGCCTTTGGCTGGGCATGCGGCGGGAGCGGGGCGGAGCGGGGCCCCTCCCGCGGCTCCCCCGGCCGCGCCGCGCCGCCCGCACTCACCCGTGCGCTCTGCGGGAGGTGGTACCGGCAGAGCGTGTGGTCCAGGTCGAAGCCCACCACGTCGCAGTCAGCCNTCGGCCAGCCCGGGGATGGAGGGGCGGGCGCAGGGCGGACGGCCGGAGGCGTGTCCAAGCGCTCGAATTCGAAAAACACGCTTCCCGCCGAGGCTTTGTGTGCCTGGGAGCAGGCGTGGGAACGGAGGGCTTCTGCTGTTCTGACGGACCGCGAACGCGAGTCAGCGGGGGGTGTTTGCTGGGACCTGGTGAGCAAGGAGCAGGCGGGGAACAGGAGTCAGCCTTGGTTAGTGATAGGACAGCCGGTGCCACACCGCAAGGGCCCTACTGGGGACAATTAGCATATATAAGTAGGCAAACACTACTTACGACTTCATTATGCACCCTCAGGACATTTGCGATGACACTAAGCTGTGTGGTGCAGTCGACACGCTGGAGGGAAGGGATACCAACCAGAGGGACCTTGGCAGGCTTGAGAGGTGGGACTGCAAACCTCGTGAAGTTCAGCAAGGCCAAGTGCAAGGTCTTGCACCTGGGTTGGGGCAATCCTGAGCAGAAGTGCAGGCTGGGCAGAGAACAGACAGAGAGCAGGCCTGAGGAGAAGGACCTGGGGGGTACTGGTGGATGAGAAGCTCAGCATGACCCGGCAACGTGCACTCGCAGCCCAGAAAGCCAACTGTGTCCTGGGATGCACCAAAAGAAGTGTGGGCAGCAGGGCGAGGGAGGTGATTCTGCCCCTCTACTCCGCTCTTGCTGTGTCCGACTCTGGGGCTCGCAACATAAGAAGAATGTTCACCTGCTGGAGCAAGTCCTGAGGAAGGTCATGAAGATAATCGGAGGAGTGGAGCACCCCTCCTATGGAGACAGGCTGAAAGAGCTAGGATTGTTCAGCCTGGAGAAGAGAAGGCTTCAGAGAGAGATCTTACAGCAGCCTTACAGTACCTAAAGGAGCTTATAGGAAAGGAGAGGGATTTTCCGCAAAGGCATGTAGTGATAGGACAAGGGCTTTAAACTGAGGGTAGGCTTGGATTACATGTAAGGAAGAATTCTTTCCTGTAAGGGGGGTGAGGCGCTGGAGCAGGTTGCCCAAAGAAGTTGTGGATGCCCCATCCCATGAAGTGTTGAAAGTCAGGTTGGATGGGGCCCTGACCAGCCTGGTCTAGTAGAAGGTGTCCCTGTTCATGGCAGGAGGGTTGGAACCAGATGATCTTTAAGGTCACTTCCAACGCAAACCATTTTATGATTTTATGTATCAAAGTTCCTGCAGGGTATACTGTGAACAGTAAACCACACTATGCTGTGAACCAAAATTCCATAGGTAATTCCATAGGTAACTAGCTACCTTTTAATTTATTGACAGTTTTGGTGATCCAAAAAAAGAATAACTTCAGGAACAGTACAGTCTGTGTCCAAAATACATAAACAAATGAGTTTTTGATAGGTATTTGCTGAATAAATAATTCCGTAGTGCAATTAGAAAAAAAGTGCTGTCTGACAGAAAGTACTGTATTTGGAGAAAAGCACACAGATGAGAGTTGCATTGAGGTGGTCTTGTTCTCTGTGGTTGAACTTGAATATAGTGTCCAGCTAAGGCTGGACTCAGGATGCTAAAACAACGGGGCTTGACAGCCTTGTTTGAAGGACTTCCTTATTCTTCAGTTCTTTTCTCTCAGTAGACCAATGACACCATCAAAACTTTGATTCACAAAATATGAAAAGTTCTAGTTCAATATGTTGTGAATTAATATATTTTCCTTTAAAATTCTTGTCTGGCTACAAATGGAATAATATAAAATGTATTTGAATTGAGAGCAATTGTTAAAAAGCATTTAATACAAGTCTTCTTTTCCAGTGTTGCCTCCCTGTGCACAGCTGTAAGTGTTGTGCTTTGTAGGTGGATGAGTTGGAGTTCAGAACCATAGCAGCAGTGTGCAGCAGAAATTTTGATTATATCAAATTATGATTTGATTTTTGCAGGTCGACTCAATACTAATTTGGTATTACAGAGAAAAATGCTTTTGAAAATACATTCAAGTAGTTGAAAGAGATACAGTGTACTTAATATATTAAGATTCAGTTTGCTATATTCAGGTAGACACAGATGAGAGAAATTTAATAGCATGACCTGTCACATGCATTTAAAAATTCTACAGAGAAGTTCAGTATCAGATTAGGGAGTGGACTAGACAGGGAAGTACAGGGAATAAAATTAGGAGTAAAATTCAAAAATGCTAGTAGTAGGACAGGATGAGCATTTAAAGTGTCAGAGCAAGATATAAATGGATTACATAATTTTAGCAAAGCCCATTGTACAGCAGCTTCTTTCAAAGGTTGTCAGCATCTTCCATAGACATTAATATATTTTTTAATGTTGTGTGTGTATATATATGCATACATACATTGCATGTTATACACAAACCATACATTATATATGTATACACACCATAAATTATGTATACATAATGATACATACATGTGTTTTAGATGTATGTTAAAGAAATACACATATGCCTAAATACACAAAAACGAACATGTGTGAAACCTGAGCATGCAAAAAGGTACATCATGGACCTCACGCACAACAGGGATGATAACTATCCAGATGAGGCAGCAGCCTGGGAACTCAGAGCACAAGATAATTTACTTTTTCTAAAGCTGCTCACTTCAGAAAATACAGAGCAAATTCCTGTCCCACTGAAGTTGATGGCCACAATTTTGATTGACTTCAGAAAGTCCAAAAGTTCATCCACAGTCAGTGTTTTACACTATTCTCACATAAAGTTTTTCTGCCTTGCAGATTATAGCAGTATAGCTATCTTATTCCCGTTACCTTTTTTTTTTCCTGGAAAGGATTCACGTAGTTTCCAAAACAGTGTTTAGGTTATGGCATTTAAAAGGTATAACTTTTCTTACTATGCCAGTAAAACATTTTATACAAAAACTCACCAAAAAAGCAACTTAACACACTGAAGTATTACATCTGAGTATTACATAAACATCTGAGCAGATACTGAAAATTATGTATTCATTGATAGAGTCATAGGATGGTTTGGGTTACAAGATCCTCTAGTCCAACCCTCTGGTCACTGTATTCACTGTCAACTGAATGTAATCTTGAACATCCAGATTTTGTGAATGCTGCACAATTATATTCATAGCAATGACAAGCGATCATAGAATTTCCAATTCTATGATAAGTACTAATCATACTTACCTTAAACCACTTTGTGTAGGGAACAATTTTCACCCACGGAGGGATTCAGTAAGTTAAATTTCAGGTACATGAAGCTGAAGATTAAGTCAGAAGTTTGGCAACAAGAAATAGAGAAAATACTGATGAACAGAACTGGCTTTCAGTTCTGGGGAAAGAGAAGATAAATGAGACAATAACACTTTATCTTCAGTATTTGCAGCACAAGCCTGGTAACAGGAAAGTCTTGGCAGTCTACTTTCAGCATATATACCCCACATTTTATATCTTTTTCTTTTGTCTTAAGTGTTTTGTCTCTCAGTTTCTTCCTTTCAGATGAATCCTTTAAATATACTGACATCCCGTTCTAGGGACTTTCTCAGAAAGGAGCTGCCTTTAATGAAAATTGTCTTCAAACACTGAAGTACCTTAATGTGTTAGCAGCACTCTTTCATCTCTGTCCTTCAGGTTTGATGGCACCATGAGCCACTCAGAGATGTCCACATAACTGAAATTGAACTGTTGGGCCTAATTGAATTTATTTTAGGTTTCCCCTCGGTTAATTTATGTATCACAGTAATTGCTTTTATGTTGTAAATACACGGTAATTGGCAAATCAGGAAAAATCACAAATCCTGTCCTAGTAGGGGAAATTTCTAACTGGTCACTCTGTAGGAGATAGAATTGCTTGTGGTGTGGCACAGCTGAAGCTGCGGGATCCCTCAGGCTGCCTGGAGAGACATTCCTGCTCCAGCCCTCAGCCCCTGGCACACAGACGCCCATGGAGCCAGCAGGAGAGGGCAGTGGCTTCTGCACACTCTCAGCTCCATCACGTTTAGCAACCTGCAGGAAACATATGTGAAGTGGGAGATCTGATGTGTCAAAGCCTTTTAGAAATATGGAAAGGAGCATTTTGGTTTCCATCGTGCCTCATCATGCCTGCTTTCCATGCAGAACAGGCTCCCAACACCGGGTAGTTTTACAGCACAAGAGTGTACTAACATGCCGTGGAGAACAAAAGGAACATAACTGAGTGTGGTAACGTGCATAAAGACATGAGAACCGTGTCAAAATATCTCAGATATATCCGAGCTGTCACACAGAAGTTGCAGGCCTCTGGGCAAGGCAAGTACTGCAGCTCCTCTCTTTCTTTGTCCTTAAGGGGGCAGCAGTACAATACATTGGAGCATCCCTCTGAGTTAGCTGTGAATCATCGGCACCTTAGTCTATTTCACATTCCTTAAACTTCATGTGTATCGTCCTAAGACTGTGTAAGCTGACTTTGTCCCAACTATGCAGTTGTAGAATTTTGTCTATTTTGGCAAGGATTATAAGACTTTTTAGTTAAAAAAAAGGGATGGGCCCTCATATTGCTGTGGAAGAGTATGCAATAGTGATATGTGAACATAAGAATTTGAACAAATACAGATTGTTTTCATTTTAGACAAGGAACACCTTATGCAGAAGTAAGGCCAGAACATTCTCGATTTTTCCCTGTTTGTTTTTAAAAACAAAGGAAAATACTTCTGAAGTAACAATAGTCAAACCAAAAAGAGCTGGGTGTTGGGGTTTTAAAAATATATTTTATTTTAGCACCCTGCTAAGAGATGAGCCTCAGGATTGCACTTGATTTAGCTTTTAACCCATGAAGTTATTCAGTGCACAGGTATAAGATTTCCTCACAGCCCAGCATACCCATCCTGAAGCATCCTATAATGCTTCAGTGGGATTCTTCATGCATTTAAACAGGATTGATGGATTTGGTTCCTTGATTTTAAGTTTAGGACACTAAGAAGGAAACATGTTTGTTTAGGAACCGTCAGAGGAATAAGCTCAGGATATACAGAAGTAGGGCTATGACTTATTACAGAGTGATACTTTGGGAGACATAGCTGTATCAGCACTAATTTATTTTAAGGATAACCTCTGTCCCTGCAAGACAGTGAAATCTGTCAAGAATATATTTTCTTTGAAAAACAGTCTCTAGCACTTAGTATTTCTTTAGTAGAGTTTTAAAAGTTGAGCAAAATACTAAATAATCTTCAAGGCATCCCTCTGTGGCGCACAGGATACCTTGTTACTACGTAGAGGAAGCTGTAAGAATATCCTTAAGTATTGATCAGGATTTAAGATTTGATTAAATTCTAGTGATTTCAGAAGCTTTACTGTTTATTGTGTTGTTTAGGAACCTTTTTATATGGTACAAAATATGGACACGTCAACTTTTTAGTGGAATTATACACATAAAATTTATAGTGTCCTACTGGGATTTGGACATCTGATTGCACCTGGCACCTCAATACTTTATTCATTACATTCTGTCTCACCAGCATAGAAATAAGACTCAGGCTGCTAAAGACACAAGATTCCCAAAACTAAACCAAATAGTTCATCAAAAGGTTAAACAGACAGTAATCCACTAGGTGCTCAGAGTCTTTCAAAAGCCTTCTTACTGTCCTTATCATTTCTCTCAGATCTTGTAATCTACCTCAGGCTGTTCCCACACAACATGAAAGAAGGAAATGAAAATCAATTTTTTTGTCAGAATGATTAATAACCAAGACTGATTGCTGGACCCTTAGTGAGTATATATTTTAAAACTCTGCATAGTTGTTTAAAGGTACTTTGAAAGATTTTTCTTTTTGACCTGGATGAATGTTAAATTTAGTCAAAAGAAAATGCACTAGAAAGATGGACTTTTGGGGAAGCTTTGCTTCCAAAGTAGACCTTTTTGTATTTAATAGTGAGAGAACAGTGCAGTTTCTATGATCTATGGGACACTGCCTTATTTTCCTATGTTTGGGGTTTTTTTCTTGTTCTTTTTGCTGTTATTTTATGTTACAATGTTAAGCATAAAATCCAGAGGACTACTCAGTTCTCAGTCCTTGTTTCCAATTCATTTGTCATGTATTCATGGACAGGTAATATAAATTACTCATGGCTTCAATTTCTTCATGAGTAAAACAGGAATATGTCTAATTCAGACATTCTGAAGATTTCTGAGTTGTCCAAGTAGGTTAAAGGCTTGCATTTCAAGCCTGACACTTGCTGGTGATTGCATAAAAAAGTCCAATGTATTTCAATACACAGTCTACTCAAAAGAACAGAGCTATTGAACAGTCGGTGGGAAATGCCACAACTATAAAACTGCAGACTTGAAGATAACAGAACTAGGAAAGACCTAACAACAGTCATCTTCTGCCCTGGGGCAGGATCAATACGACTACAAACATCCTGAAAAGTCATTTGTCAACTTCTTTAAAAGTACCACCTTAAAAGAGCCACTGAGGCAATTTCTTCCAGTGTTTAATAGTCCTTACATGCAGAACACAGAGTTTTCTCCCTCCCTTCATTTCAGAACAAAGTCTCTGTTGCTCTATTTTTTTCTTGTGTTGTGTTCTATTCCTAGAAGATGCGAGAACCATATCATTATGCACCAGACTTCTATCTATTTGAAGGCTGCCACTATGTTTTCCCACAGATGCCTTTTGTTTAGTTATTTAAGGTCCTTCCTTAAAGGCTGAGGGGTTTTGAGCCCGCTTATCTTTGATTCTCAATCTGGATGATATTCATTCATCACTCCTTCATTATCGAATTGGTCATTATCAAATTTTCTGGAATATAGGATCAAAAACTGGGCATGTTGCTCTAGTTTTGATCTTACTAGGACTGAGTACAGAAATACTTAACCAACTGTAATATAAGAGAGAAATCTGTGCTTTCAAAGTAACATACAAGTTACGTAATTAATTACAACCCTTACCATGTTAGGATTTTCAAGATCAAATTTTATCCTATTGCTACGATGAGTAGAGAGATCAATTTTTTTTTAACTGTTAGCCGTCTTTCTAAAGGAGCATTTTATTGTCTATTCAATACATATTTTCTTCTGTATGTGTTCATTGCTGATTATAATGAGAATGATATTCCTTGCAGCTGCGGTAACGAAAAGCTAATATGAATGCTTATAAATCTAAAATATAAGAGCTTATTTTGAATATAAATTGCATTTGATATTTACTGTTCCGCTTCTGCCTCTAGAGGGTGTCTAGTAGTGGTCTGATGGAAGGATAAAAAAAAGTATGCTGGATTTTGATAAGAAAGAGGTGATGTAGAGGAATATATACTAAGCATCAAGAAGAGCCCATCATGCTGATATAACTGTTTAAATATCTGTACTCTGTTTCTATACATGTGTCTGTGAAGCAGGTCAGAGCAACCTCTTCGTTTTTAGGAAAACTGCATTTAGCTACCTTCATGCTCTTGACAGGGAGGGAGGCAATTCTGATAAGGTTTAAAGCTGTGGAAGCAAAGACAATAGAATATGAATTTGGGAAATTTTTTTCAGAGAAAGAAAGGGAATTATTTTGTGTGCAACAGCAGAATTCTGTATCAGAAGTCTTTACTGAAAGTGAGTATCACTAAAGCTGCTGGCTTCCTACCCCCTTTCCTTAGGTTTATAAAGATCATGTCTTTCATGTTGGTAATGATCTTTGCACAGCATCTCATTGCATAGCTGTGAAAGACATGCAGCAGAAAGAGGAGGTAGGAAACTATGTAGAAATTTTCTACATCTCCAGAGAGAGAGAAGAATACAGAAACAAAGGAAAGGAAGAAGAGTAAGAAGATACATATTTGCAAGACAAGTTGCATCAGTTTCCTTTGTGAAGCTTTGGATTTTGAACTCACAGAAACAGGTCAGACTGATGCTGAAACACAGTAAAGAAGTAACTTCATATACTGCATTTTTACTTTTACATTAAAACTATTCCAAATATAAGTAAAAAACAGATTAAAAACCAATGATACATGAACTAAGTTAAAAAGATAATCCTACTGTCAGTTAAACCAGTGAGTAACTTGTCACTAACTTCATAGTAAGACAAACATGATTTTAACACCTTTTACACTGCTTCAAATACAGAAATTAGTCATCTAAGTATCTATATTTGTTGACCCTCAGATCATACCTATGTATCTGAAGATGGGTAGGTAAGATAATGGTTTTTAAATCAGTTGTGCCATTGGCCATGGCTACACTGTGGTGTTTAAGATTTTAGTTTCCAGAGTTTAACACATACCCTGGTTGCTACTTCCCAACATAATTTTGAAGTAAACCCCGGCTTCATAGCTTCCTTTCTCCCTATCCTTTCCTTTTCTTAGGGAAAATATATAAGTGCACATCCTGAGGTTGCTGTGGGGGGCACTTTCCATTCCCTTTCCTCTGGCTTCTAAGGAGTGACTTACCTTTTGGGTAATATTCTTTATATGGCACCTCACTGTGAAGGACAGATAGAGCAGAAAGAAAACAGGAGGTAGAAAATTATTTAGAAAATATACAAGGAGAGAAGGACACCTAGTCAGGAAGGTTGGTGGATCATGCACAGGATTCATATAGTCATAGAAACTGTTTATAGAACCAGTCCTTTTCCTGTAGAGAGATTTAAGATATATAAAATCCTAGTGTATGCACAATTCATGGAAATTAGGTTTGTTTAAATATGGTCTATCTAGCAGGAAAAATAAAAGTAAGGTGGAGCAGAGAGGGAGGTACTATCTCTTCTCCCTGAGATCCAATAACAGGCTGTGTAGAAATGGTTCAAAGTTGCACCAGAGGAGGTTTCAGCTGGATGTTAGGAAGCATTTCTTTACTGAGAGGGTGGTCAAACACTGCAGTGGTCTTCCTAGAGAGGTAGTTGGCACCCCAAGCCTGCCAGTGTTTAAGAAGCATTTGGGCAATGCCCTTTATAACATGCTTTAACATTTGGTCAGTCCTGAAATGGTCAGGCAGATCATCATTGCAGGTCTCTCCCAGCTGAACTATTTTATTCTGTTCTGTTCTATTCATTCTAAAATTAACAGCTAGTGTTTTTCTACTGGTTTTGCATGTCATATTTCAGTAATCTAAAGTAATTAGTAAGACGTATTCCTGTATATGGTATATCGATGTATTCTATTAGTAAATTTCAGCTCCCTGTGAGATGCTGCCTTTTTGAGGTACAGTGAAGGTCAGGAGAGAGTGCTGGTTTTATTTTTGGAAAAAATACCTGAGCACTTTCACTCACAGGTGAAACAATGAATACAGTACTTTGATACAGTACTCCTTTCCATCCATCTCTCTTTGGACCTCTCTGCTCCTTTTGATGCAATTCCAACTTAAGATAAAAATGGTAAATCATGTTCACAAGTCATCTGTGTCATAGTAGGCAGACTTTGGTAGAGTTATGTGAGAAATGATCTCTACCCATCAAAAAATCTTCATAAATATATACACATTCTAAATTTAAAAACTATTCATAACAGGGTCATGTGTGGAATACATTTTCTTAAAAGAATGGCAGAGTCATGTTTGCTGATAGTTCTTTGTCATCCACTTGCCATATTTTTTCCCACACAGATATAGATTTGATTAGAAGTATTTTTCATGCCTTAGAGAGCTACAGCTTTCTGGTTTTATTCAGAGAGGCTGCTTCATAGAAAGCAAATTAAGTTACAATTTTTAACACTGCAGGCTGTATATCATTTAGAATAATGTACAATGAAATGAAAAATAATGGTTGAGGTCTGGTCCCATTGCAGATAATGGCAAAACTCACATTAAATTTGAGCAAAGTGGGATCTGTTTGTTTGAACAAATAGAGAAAGTCTCTATTCCGTCAATCCTTGACAGAACCTTATTCTTCTCTGTTAATTTCTTGTCAGATGTAGTGTGTTTCAGGCCCAAATTCAGCTAATAAATAAGCAACCCTCATCACCAAAGCACTTGAAAGTATACTTTTAATGTTTTCTGGGGTAGAGATGGATTACTGGATCAGCCTTATGGAAATAAATAGCCAGAGTTTTCTCATTACAAATGCAAAAAATTTCAAGTTGGAAAATGCAGAATCAAATATAACTCTGTGTCTTTGTGGATTTATGGTTTAAGATAATAGACAAAACCAGGAAAGTGATTAATCAGTAAGAGTAAACAATTTTGTCAAGAGTAAAATTACGCACATAATTTATTTTCACTGAAAAAAAAAGGCAATTTGCAAATCAGAGAAACAAAATGGAAGTGCTGATTAAAAGGAGTATAAAAAAGCTACAAAGTGGTTGTAATGTGTTCCATTTTAATGTGCAAATGGAAAGAAATATAGCTGAAAAGACAGCTGTAATAAAAAAATCACTGTGCTTTATTTCAGTTTGTTACCTTAAAAAAACTACACAACTTTAAAATGATTAGTTATTTGAATTGTTTCCCAAGAACAGATTCAAAGCAATATCCTTTTGGTTTTCTGCTAATTTCTTTAAAGATTATATTATTTGAATATTTTACCTTGCTGAAATGTTTGACTTGCTTTATCATAATGCATTACATTTTTCTAAGCAAGATATATCATGTCAAATATTTAAACTAGTGTATATTAAATGCAGCAGTATAGCTACTGGCCTGAAAAAAGAGTATACAGTATAGAAAGTGATGCTACGGACATCATGGATTATTTAATTAAAATTCTTGTATTTTATACCTTAATTTCTCATTTCCCTCCATGTAGTTTTTTCCTTTTACAGAATTCAACACAATTATGAAGGAAAATGTTTGTTTCTGTTGTGATCTCATTAAGAAAAACCACTCTCCTTTTCAATTTCCAATTTCAACTGACTCATATTTCTTAACAAAACTGTTGATGGATGTTGCCTTGGAATATTCTTTTTTCCCCAGCAGAGCACTATTCAGACTACAATTCTTCTCTGCATGATGTAGGAGAATTGATTCAAGCACCATGTATCATCAGTACTGAAGACTGAGTCTCAGACATGTTCACTCCTTGTCTCTGAAATATGGACCAGCATATTTGTATATTGAAAGAGGGTTCATTTCTTCTGAAACTCCAAGTTTTTATGTATTTTTGCCAATATTTCCGTACACAGCACATACAAACCAATAATTGTAGGAAATTTCTGTAATGCAAACTCATACAAAGTAATTTTTGAATGCATGGAACACAAATAGAACTTAAATCAAAACAAGACTTTTGAAATATTATGGATTCCAATCTTATCTGTACTTATTTAATACAACTCAGTCTGATACCTGAATTCATGCAGAGCAGGACCTGATTCCAAGATCACTTCAATTAATGTCAGTGTTGCAGATTAGTTTTGTACTAAGTTTACTAAAGGATGTAATGTTAACACATTATTTTTCTGTCCATTCAGTCAGCTAAGAGAAATATGTTTCACCACCATGTTTAAACATGATTGTTTTGTAGAATAAACAAGGCCTAAGGGATATTGACTCTAAGTTAATTAGAATTTGATTTAATGGATTTGGAGGACTTCAGATTAATCCTTTAAGCAGGTCTAAGGCTCCTTGCAAGAGTCTGACTTATGCTGGCCTTTACAGGCAACATATAGCATATAAAAAGTAACCTCAGATATCTGTCATCCTCAAACCTGTAGCATCAGTGTCTACTCTTTTCTTCATGGAACAAGGAAATATACATTAAAAGCAATGGGAAATTACCTAGTTTGAAGGGGGAAAGTACTGCTTGATTGAATAGATTTGCTCTCTTTTCTAAAATTTAAGTTTATATCGCCCTGTCAGACACAGCTTTTAAACAATCAATCTTTGTTTCAAGGTGTTGCATATTTTAAGAAATTACTTGCAATATTAGTGTTTGGTGGTTTTTTATAATATAGGGACCAGAATACTAAATTTCAGTATTCATACTGTAAATGTGCCATTCTGGTTATAATAAATTCATCTTTCTCACTAGCTAGTACTGGCTGTAAGAATGAGGTGAGACCCTTATATCCTTCTTAAAGCACTTTTGCTAGTAAAATTCATCAATATCTCTGATTAAGTCTTTTACAGTCACTTTACATCCAGTAGCTTATTTTTTTTAACAATTTCTGCTCTGATATTCAGACCCCAAAACAAATTATATAAAGATACAGAAGGCCAATAAGCAGTGCAGAACTGCTTGGCCTCCTTTTGCAAAAAAAAGGAAAATATAGTGGGATGCACGACAAAAGAAATAAGCCAAGGAATAGGTAATGCAAAGATTATTCTATTAAATTACATGTAATATGAATGCAGACGACTTAGACAACAGTTTATATTGAAAACCCCCTGAATATACCTTATTATCCTCATTTGTTCCAAACTGTGAATATGACAATCAGGATTATGGGATTTATCAGATTTTATTTTTTTCAGTAAAACCAGCAAGAACATTTTTATTACATGCTAATTTTCTTTTCTTGCCTGTGATAAAATTATATTGTCTCTAAACCATTAAGAGTACTTCTTTATTTTCAAAATTGCAGTGAATCCTCCATAAAGTCACCAGGATGGGAATAAAGACCCTTGCAGAAGCTGCTGCAGTGTGGCCACCACTGCTCACTTACTGGCCTGTCCCACATGGGATAGGAAATCTGCTCAGTGGTTCTCAGCAACTCCCATCTTCTCTCTTTTTGAGAAGACTTTCAAATCTGATTAATTAATTTAATGGCTATTTGTTAAAGTCTACTTGTTTAATACATAGAAATGCTCCTGAAGATTGGGATGAAAATAATCAGATTTATAGTTATTAATCACTTCAAGCAAAAGTCTTTCTATTATTGTAAAGCCAAGCAGGGGCACAAATTGAGAGAGAGGATGAAATTAATGCCTGGTGCTCTTTGAGCTAAGGTAGTCATATACACAAATATTTGTAGGCTTAAGCCCTGTTGTAGCTACAGTTGTAAGTACTTATCTGAGTGTTCTCAGTGAATGCAGTGTGATTTCCAGTGTGTTTTTATATTGGTTCCTGAGTGTAAAGGTGGGACTTGATACTGAAAAGAGTTGTGAATTGTACAGATTGATCCTGTATGATGCAAATGGCTTTGTTGTCATGATGAAGCTACTCTGGGCAGTAAATGTGTTTGCAAATCTTTGCCAAATCAATGCCCAAGTTACCAGAACCACAAAATATTACAGGAAAAGTCAATCAAATATGCAAACTGAAACTACCAGATTACTTAGTTGTAGTTTCTAATATTCTCTGCTTTCAGTAAAAGTAGACAATTCTTTGAACAAGACTAATGAAGATGGTTTCTTTATCAATACAGGCTTTTCCTTTCTTTGGATATTGTTATTCACAACTAGGAAAAGTAAATATTTCTTGGATACTTGTGTTCTTACTACTATGTGATTATTAATTGCTGGCAGAAAATCATCTCCACTGGTGCTTCAGAGACTAAGTACGATTATCATAATCTGCGAAATCAGCATACCTTTTTTTGGTCAGACCCAAAAGTTGATGAGTTTTAGTGATTACTTAATGGGTATGGTACTTCCTCCTTTATTTAATTTCTTTTGCAGCATTGCAGAAGTGTGTGTAAGCAGTTCCCCATTCCTCTTCAGTGGAGATGCACCTGATATTAATACTATCACTTTCAATGGAGATACCTTTTAGTCATTCCACAGTCCCTTGTTCATCAGTAGTCCTCTGCCACTGGTCTCCTCATTCAAATAAATGAGAGACATGATAAAAGCAAGTGACTTTGGTTTCTGTTATTTAGTTATTTTCTTTCTAGTAAAGTAAAACAGAAGTCAGCAACTCTAAATGGAACTGAGAGATGTATAACTAGTTTTGGAAAAAAGCACTGTATTCCTGACCAAAAAAACAAGAACAAAAACAAAAACAAACCAAAACAAAAAAAACCCAAAAGAAAAATATGAGACTCAGGTTTTTTAATCACCAGCAAGTTATAGGTCTATGTGTGAGTTTTGACTGATCTCAGTAAATAGACTCTGATCTGTAAGAGTTTGTCTCTTACTGAAATGTCACCATATGTGTAGACAGGCTATCTCTGTATCTCCTGTGCTTCCTCCTGCTCCTGCTCCAAGCACCAGGCTGTGGTGATTTCCAGGAGTTACAAAGCTGGAGTTGCACCACTGAGATACGGCAGCCAACTCTTCAGCCTGCTTTGCCATGGCCATATCCAGACACCCATGTTTGGTCTGTACGTTGGGTTAGAGATGCTTTAGAAGTGGGAACATACTGCTCAATGCAATGTCGTTGTTTACATGGTGACTGGAAAACAGCCATTATTTTTATGTAGGGTTAGCTCATTAGCCAGCCACCTAAGAGAAATGCTTTCTGCTAGTGCCTTGGTTCTCTTAAAATGCCGAATAAAGAATGCATTAAAATATACTGCTTTATTACTGTCAGCCAATGTCTTTGGTTTTCCTTGTAAAAAGTGCCCATCCCAGCTGAATAAAAAAAAACCCCAGAGGGTTGGTTTGAGGGGTGGGTATTTGGCAGGAAATGCACCCAGGTGTGAGTGAGGGCGGGAGCCACAGGTGCACTCCCGATGAGGGCATCTGCCAGTCTCAGGCGAGCAAAGGCTTCCCACTGCAAACCGAAACCAGTGCAAACCAGGAAATGAAAAGAAAAATTCATTCAATCTGTCCATGTCAAACTGCTGAGGAAGCAGTCAGGTCAGTTTGGTTAATCATTGCCGAGACAGACATTTACCACTGATCATATGACCAGACCACATCTGAGATAAGAAAACACCCAACCCTGGCAGAAGGAATTGAAAAGCCTCCCTTATTTACATGTTCTGACATTATTGTTTTGCTGTAACAGAAGAGGCTCCACATTTTCCTGTTGTTCTCAGAGCTCAGCCCAGCACAGCTGTTGTGTTGCTTTCCTGTTCAGAAGAGGAAGTGAGAAATTCCCTCCACAGTGTGCTGGCACTTGAATGCTCAGGTTTCACTCCCTAACTGGGAGTCATCTGTGATGAGCTCTCCGTGGGACCAGAGAGGAGCTTCCAGCTGTGCCAAGAGTTGTTTCATTTTGCGCCAAAGGAGAAGGGGGAGAAGAAGTCTGCAAAAAGCTAGGATGTGAATGGTGCAAAAATTGGTCTAAGGGTCTTGCAACCAGGAAAAGCAAAAGAAAAGCAGAAGTAGAGGAAGGAACAAAGAATCAGGATGGGAAACTTTTGCCAGAAGCACTGTCCTTGTTTGGAGCCTTATCTTCCCTGCTTATTCTTTGGGAGAAATGGTGAGCAGGAAGACAAAGGAGGCCACGTCTTTGCCAACCTTGCTGTGGTAAAACCTGACCTCCAAGCAGGACAGAAGGATCTAGAGAGTAAGATAAAAGAGAAACCTTTACCTCCATTGCCTGGCCAGGACCTAGCAAACATTTGCAACTTTGTGGCACTGTTTGACTATGACGCTCGCACTGAGGAGGACTTGAGCTTCCGAGCTGGGGATAAGCTGGAAGTGCTGAATGCATCCCATGAGGGATGGTGGTACGCCAGGCTCCTCCTGCCAGTGGGGTCAGTCTGTCCTGGCCGCAAGCTCACGGGCTACATCCCTGCCAACTACATAGCTGCTGACCAGAGCATCGAAGCTGAGCCGTGAGTAACCCATGGAATGTGAAATGAGATTCTTTTCTGTTATATTCAGTTGGTTTGGGAGAGGAGGTCACGGCCTTTTCTCTTGCTGGGTAGTACCCTGCCACACTCGACCTCTGGTGGTCCTGGAGGTGGTAACACTAGTTGGCACGTGCAAGGAAAAGTCACCGTGGTCACAGGAAAATATATTACAAAAGGCAGAGTGTGGAGGGGTTTTATTTTGTTTAAAATAATTTCCCTCTGTGATACACCCTAATCAGTTGTTTAAAAATCATCTGGGAAGATCAAGTTGGTTACTGCTGTGATGGTTCGTTATTTTTGTTTGTATAAGAGTAAGCGTATATCAGATGCTACCCAGAGAGTGAAAATATATGACCCCTGCCCTGAATAGTGTTCAGCTTAACCAGCTGCAAAGTTACCAGTTAATCAGTTAAAGCAAACTGCCTTTACACCTTTTAATCTTCTTCCAAATGATGGGTGAGTCTCTAACAGATAAGTTTCTTAGGGTTTCTTCTAGACTATGTGCATCTTCTCTGGAGGCAAATCTCTATTCTCAGGACAAACTTAACTGGAGCAAGTATTGCAAAGGGCAAAAGTGGATATAGCAACAGAGTAAAAACGAAGTTGTTAAACTTTCACGCAGTGTAATTATCCATCCCATGTTCTTCTGCCCCTTTGAAGCATGCTAGATCTTATTAAATATTCTGAAATAGATCAGGAATCACACAGAATCAGTTACTTGGCTCCCTAGTGATGATGAGTGAGGTCTGAATCAGTCTGGGCTGCACAGTTACTTCTGTGTGTTGCAGTCAGAGGCAAGGTTTGCTGAAACAGGTCTGACTGCGGTTCCCGAGGTATGTTTTGGCAAAAATTATCACTGTGTAAAGAAACAGCATAAGTGACATTCATTATTAGTCTCAGAATTAATGTTGACTTTAGAGGGATAATGATGCATCTTTTCAGTTAAATCTCATTTGGACCTGAAACATCATCTCCGACCTGATCTGCGCACTGTACTGTCATGGGCTAGGAAAATTGGCTCAGATATGATTATGCCAGTCTTTTATCAGCTGTAGGATTTGTGCTAGAGGCATTTTAGGGCAACTCTAAGATTAATCTCTAACCTGATGACCTTAATTTCCAGAGTCTGACCAGCTGTTTCTATTTTTGTATTCATGCAGACAACATTTTCAATGGTCATGGTCAAAAAAATTCTTCCAATTGGAGAAATTAATCTGCAGAGAAGGCATTTTCTGAATCACTAGATAAATGGTGGTAGGCTCTAATTCTGCTCAGCTTGGCCTTTGCTCTCTTTCAAGAGCTAGTTTTATTAGAAGTCGTCAGATTTCTTCATGCTGTTAATACTTTGAAAGTAATTTTTCTCAGTTATACGACAATGTCTCATCTCCTAAGGTCCTTATCTTTTTCTATCTAGAGCTTCAAATACAAAGTTAAGTTTGCCAGAGTGCATTGTTGTGTAACCTCTGGTTTTTTACTTGTTACTGAATCAATTTTATTGTTTTTCACTTTTTTTATATATCTTTCTCGCTTTATAGTAAGGACTAAGTTACAATAAAACATTTTTCTCTATAGTTTGTTAGAACACTGGAGAGGAAAAAATGGAGAGTTTTTCCAACTCTCAGATGAAGTAATTTCTCCAAAATGAGCTTTTAATTTCACAGCAAGCCTAGTCTGGCTAATGCTGTCTTTTCTCAGATTTCTCTCTAAGTTACCTGGCTTTAGTCATCTACAGATATATATGACTGTCTGCTATCAGCCCACACACATACAATAATAGACTAACTGAGGTTAGAAAGGACCTCTACAGGACATTTGAAGAGTCATCCCAACTCAAACATGGCCAAAATAAATCTAGACCTTTTGGCTTTGTTGAGCATTTCCAACTGAGCTGTTCATCCTTGCAGTTAGGATTTTTATTGCCTTGTATCAAATTGGAAGATCCCTTGCTACAATTTCTTCCAGGAATTCCCTTTCACCCACCCTCTGTAGTTCACACCTCTGTTATCCTAGTGAAACAGTAAGACCAAGAGTAATGATGGTTTAAAGAACCTTGTTTGTCCTAAAGATTGCAGTTAGAAAAAAGGTTGTTCTAGTGTTTCTTTAATGAAAATTCAAAGCTTAAATCATACTCTCTGCCCCAACCTAAGTTTATCTTCTCTCATCTATTTTGATTTTAATCCCCTTTGGTGTTGGCCAATTTTTCATGGCCATGATATACATTTGTGGAAATAGGCAAAGTTTCTAATGCATCCTTGCATCCTGTATGGCAGTGTCCTTTATGGTCCCAGCACAGAACTGACAAAGAATGGAAGACTTACAATCTCGTGATCACCTGCCAAAATGCACATTTACCATATATTTGCAGTGTTTTTTATGCTTGCAATATTTGCCAGGCACAGTTGATCAACAGTCTTTGACTTAATTGAATGCACCAGCCAGCTTCTGTACATCTGCAGAGACAACAGGAATTTTATTTCTGGACTACATCTTCATCTTATTAGACAAAGAAATGCTGGCTATTCTGTTCTGAGAAACAGACTTGATTCGTGGTGTGACTCTTAGGAAGCTTGGGAAGAAAACCAAACTGATCACATTCTTTAGTAGCTGATTTCAGCATGTTTGCCTAGAAACTATTTTAAATATTGCATTCATATGCATGCATGGCTACTCCATAGTCACCGAAACAAAGGAGTAGAGGGGCATGAAAGGTTCTACAGTGAGAGATGGCAGGGCCACTCTGTAAGTTTAGCCAATAGATGCTTGAAAGCTGCTTGCAGGGTAGTCAAATTTCTTTTGCTTATCATTTCAGTTTTGCCTGTGACCTTCAAGAGTATTAGCAAGTAAATATATCTGGCCCTCTTTTATCAACATATTGACATGGTCTTTATTATAGGGACAGTTAGAGATCAGGGAGTCCATCTGGATCTGTGTTGTCAGTTCTGGCAGAGAATAATGCTGGGTCATTGCTTGTTCTCAGCAAGTGCTGCAGCAGACCAGTTTGTCTCCTTGCTGAAGCGTCCATGAATTTTTTATCAGGGAGAAAGGCATGCTTTTTTTTACTTTTCCTTGGTAAAAATTAGAATTAAGTAAAGCAAGAAGGAAAGTGAGAAACTTCTTTAGATAACAATTTTTTTTCCTGGGTGTTTCTGACTGTCTGATATGACTGAGGTAGAGCTCATGAGGTGGATCAATATCTGGGGGAAAGGGCAGAAAGTATTTGCAACATCTCTTCTGCGGAAAACAAAAAATAAACACTATTCATAACAAAGGCAATTTTCATGTATCCTTGGCTATCAGAACTGAGAAAGAATGAGATTTATTTACTGTGTTGCTGTCCTCAGACCAAAGATTATTGGTAGAAGTTGTATGCTAAAACTGAAGGGGGAATTTTTTATATTCTATTTTGCTAGTATATTTATATTATGTAATAGAACTAAATTATGTCACAAGCCGAACACTTCTTATTTGTGCATGATTTCTTGTTAAAAAAAAGGTCATTTTTCTTCCTTCCTTTGGCTTGAGCAATCTCTTCCTAGGTGGATGACTTGGATGAAATTAGTAACAGTCTGTGTGAATAGAGGAAAAAAAAGGTAAATCCATGGCTTGGCTTCTGTCTGCTGCAGCATTTCAGTCCAAACATGCTGCAGAAGATGAAGTACAGGGAGAAAGTGCACACCTGCTACCGTGAAGTCTGTTCTGGACAGAGTAAAGAAACAAAGCCCTTCATTTTTATATTTACCAGTAAAGCATCTTCTCATTGCTGAGCTCTTCTGGCACCTGCAGTACTTCTCATACCAAAAACAATCTGTCAGGTGGAGAGATTGTGAAGGAATTGTGTGCAGTGTCACTGGAGACAGGTGTGTTCTCCTGGCCCCACCTGGGCTAGGTGGGACGAGGCAGCTGGGGAGTGGAAGCGTTCATCTGGCAAACCACAGTCACATTGTGAACTTTCTCTTCACAAGGAAATAAATCTGGTACGATGAGAACATTATTTTAAATAATATCTGACCAAAAGCAGACACAAACTATGTTAATGATAAATTAACAACTATAAGAGCACTTGGTGCTTTTCTTCTCTCTGCGTCACAGGTAGCAGTCAAAACCATGAGCCAGACAGATTTTTCATTTCTAAGGTAGTTTGAATGAGGTTGTATCTGCTGCATCCAATGAATTTGGAATGCTCTTCTTTCTGTGTTTAGACACGTGACACTTAGAAAAAGGAAAACAAAAAATGCTACTGGAGATAAAATCACATAGTTTAATTTGCACAGCCAACCAAGGATGATCAGAAAGAACAAGCTGACAAATACCAAAATCTGAATTAAAAGATAGATCATCTTGGCAAAGAGTGTGACCTTCCTGTCCCTGTGGTTTTTTTCTGTCTGTTATTCTGCACTACAAGCAGGAACCATAGTAACACATTCACCTGCCCTTGTTTTATTACTGCCAGTTGTTTAAACTAAACAAGAAAGTGACATAGTGTAAATTGTTCTTGACGAAAAATATAGCCCAGCCGTACAGGTAATTTTAATGAAGCAAAAATAAAAGAAAACACCTCACTGCTGGAGTGACATGAATTCTTTTTTTGCTAGAGGAAAGATAGAGTGTAGAGGGGGCTCTTGCCTGCCATCCTGATGGACCTGTTGGCTGTTTATTAAAAGTCAACTTACAACCATAAAATCATAGAATCACTGAGGTTGAAAAATACCCCTAAGATCATCGAGTCCAACCGTTAACCCAGCACCACTGTGTTCACCACTAAACCATGTTCCCAAGTGCCACCTCTACATGTTTTTTGAATACTTCCAGGCATGGTGATTCCACCAGTTCCCCAGGAAGCTTTTTCCAAACTTTGACAACCCTTTTAATGAAGAAATTTTTTTATTGGCCAATCCTCTTCCTTAGCACAACTTTTCCTCTCTTCCTGTCATTTGTTATTTGGAAGAGACCAGCCTCCACCTCACTACAATCTCCTTCCGGGTAGTTGTAGAGAGAAATGAGATCCCCTCTGAGCCCTTTTTCCTCCAGACTAGGCAACCCCAGATCCCTCAGCTACTCCTCCTCCTTGTGTTCCAGACCCTTCCTCAGCTCCATTGCCCTTCTCTGGACATGCTCCAGCACCTCAATGTCTTTCTTGTAGTGAGGGAGCCCAAAACTGAACACAGGACTCACCAGTGCGGAGTACGGAGGGACAATCAATGCCCTGGCCCTGCTGGCCACGCTATTGCTGATACAGTCCAGGGTGCCATTGGCCATCATTCATCCCATGTGTTCATGCCAGCATTATTGACACAAGACTGCTGTGCTGAGAGAAGCAAATCCATACAAATTCCTAGTAGATTAGGTCAAAGAAGATCATAGCAATTACTTTTAATTTTTGTCAGTTTTGAAAACATTTCTTATCTCTTATATCTTATGTAGGTATTTCCCAGGTGGTGGAAACTGAGCCCCAGACCTAATCAATGAAACCTCACCAGTCAGTTCCACAGTGAGCTTTTTAAACAACCTTCTGAAAGCAGAAGTGTCTTGTAGGTTAATTTTGTCAATCTCCATGATTCCTTCACCTTCTGTTATCTGACCCAGCTTTAACTATTTCATGCATTGACTGGATCTCTGTTACTTTATGTGAACAATAAAGCTTTCACTGGGCTAACTTGTCTTAGACTTGCTGCAAAGTGAGGCTTTTGGGGGTTTCATTAGTTCATGTGGGTCATTTTTCAAAGTGGTATTTACAGTCAAAATGTCTAGAGACTTTTGAAAAAGTTAAACCTTAGATTCTACTGAATACCTTGAAAAATGGAATGTAATCCACTGTGGTTTCTGTGTGCTCCCGCTCTCTTGCTCTCATAGTTCCTCTCTCTGTCACAGTACAAACACCTGAGGACACCACCAGAATCACCACTAACCCTTGTACTGAAATGGACTTGTAAAAATTGTTCATTGATAACACAACTACACAAAGTACTAGTAGGTTGTTTGCATATTCTTGGAACCTGTTAAGTACAAAAGTCATTCTTATATAATTTTTTGGTAGAAAACATCTCTATCACTAAAATATGTATTTACTATAAAACTATTGAAAAAGCTGTAAGTGAAATTCCATCTTTTCTTTCAATTTATATACTTTGTCTATGGGGTTTTTTTGTGCATGCATACATGTGTACACACAGAACATAAAGTTTATAAGACATATTTTTAAGATCATGCAGTTGTCCCTGTGAGATGAGGTGTGTATTGCAAAGCTAGACCATGCTTTTGATGTTTTTTGACTTGGAAGTGCCTTTCTAGAATTTAAACAATGGAATACAGCAAAAAGACCATGAATTTATTAACTTCTTTAATTATGGTTAAACATTCCAGTTCTGTCTTCAAGCACATATCAAATTTGACTTAATTTCTGCTAATTTCTTAAATATTTAAGACTACACTGAGTACAAAAGGATATTGTTTACCAAACAGTGAAATGTCAAATTTTTTGAAGTGCCAGTACTGTTTATACATCCATATGCATATCCATGTCCATAAAATGTGTCTCTGCTCAGAAAAGTGGAAGGAATTATGACATTGTAGATGAAAAGTTCATGAAAACTTGTCTAATTAAGGTCACCTATTTTCTGGCTATGTGATTTTCTGAATATATACGGCTTTATCTATTCAAATTCTTAGAAATTAAGAAATTTTATCCTACCTTGTCTTTGTGTGAAATTAGTGTGAACATTTTATATTCTAATCATTATCTACTCATTTGCATTACCCTATTATGAAAATTCTGGCATTGAATGATGTGAACACCAAAACCAACATCCTTAAAACACATCCTGCAAACACAGCAGGAAAGCTTTCCCTAAGACTTGTTGAAACCCAGGTGGCCTTTACGGCATCTTTTAGAGAGAGAGAAAAAAAAAGAAAAGCCACATACTGGTCTTAACAACTCTATAGTCCTGTTTGGTGAGTTTTGTTCACATTCAGTAGGCATAAGCATTCTTCATGCTAGCATAGATTAGTTGTGCTTGAGTAATGTTGTTGGCAAAAACATTCTCCAGCTTTTGTATAATGTTTCCTCAATAGTTGTCTTTTATGGCTCTCCACCCAGGACAATACAGAGCCATGCAGAGCTGAGTGATCTCTGAGCAGGTTTAGAACTGAGAAATAGTAACCAGCAGTTCAGCCAGGCTAAGAAGGCCTAAAGCTAGGCTCATTTTAAACAAACTAGGTCAGGTATCTCTGTGAAGAATTATTTTGTCACACGTGAAAAGCACTGTTGGTTATATAAGACTTTCTTTGTGTAAGATTCTATCTGTACTGAAGAGATTAAGACATAAAAACATAAGAGATACCCTGCAAGGTCAAACCAATGGCTCCCTCTACCCCCATTACTTTCAGAAAGGATTTTGTGAAAAGTGCACAACCCCATCTACTTTCTTTGGTCTCTTTCCTTTGTACTTCACCAAAGGCTGGAACTGTTGTATAAGCAATGTCAAGGGCACATCACTGCCATGTGTAATTACAGACCTATTGTCAAGTTTGTTTAGCAAAATCATAGATGTTGACACTGCATAATTCTTTATTTCTGTCAATGGGCAAAGACCAAGCTATTAGGACAAAAAACAACCCCACAAAAAACCCTCTCATCTCTGCAGAAAGTTTTATATTTCTAAACAAGTGTTTGGCTTTTTTTTCTAGATTGTTGGTTGCTTAGTCACGAGTGACACAAAAAAAAAGACACACTGAACATAAATAGGCACTAAAGGAAATTGTAGTACTGCACATGTCCCTGTGCCATTCAGGAACTGGGCCTTTACATATCACACCTCTCTGCCCCATCTACGCTAATGCCTCTAAATAAACCCAGGCTGCAGGCATCAGTGACTTTACCCTCACAGATTAACCCATCAATTAATTTTGCTCCCTACCAAAGATGTAGTGCTAAACCCAGGGTATGTCCTGTTATTATCCTACAGACATTATATTCTAACATGAGGCTATAGCAGACGTTGCAAACATTATGATCCTGAGCAGCCTTCCAGCAGCGTAGTGTAGATGACACAAAATTTACCAGCACTTTACTTTTAAAACAGGTTAGTAGAGAAAATATGATTCATCAGACTCAGATGCTTTTCTGTCGTAAAATGTTTTGTTCTTTTTCAACCTATGTAAGCAAGATATGCATAGCAGAGAAAGAATACAAGTTATTAGGTGATATTTTAAAAAAAGGACAAGATATTATTACATATTTGCTACTCTGGGTAAGAGGAGAAGTCAATTTTCAGTTATTTTTAAGCAATAATATACAGGATATATTTGAAGGCCTTTCTTGTGTTAAATCTTTAAAATTAAACTTCTTTACATAAGAAGTTTATCCTTCATCAGAATTTTCTTAAATGTTGACACTCAGGTTTTTAACTCATATGTGTGTAAAGAAAACCATGAGTGTTAGAAGAAATTATAACGGAAATTTACATCTTTGCAGTTGTCAGTTCTCCAGACAGGCCTAGAAATCATCTGGAAATAGTTTTTCAGAAGATCAAACAAAATATTGATCATGAAAAAGTATTTGTTTTCTCCATCACTTAAACCGCATAGAAATACATACTTTTTTTGTGCTGGTAAACTAATCTTAATCAATAAAAACTGGAGAAACAAAGCAGTGATTTAAGTGATAAGAGATGGCTCCATAAACAATTGCACTAACTGACATTTCACTACTTCTATGCAGAGCACTTTATAATATTTTACATTATAAATTTATCTGCAGTAATGTTGGTAAGAATTTTCCTTAGCTTTTTTGACTAAATTAGATATATATCTATTTTAATTAACAATATTTTTTCTGTATTAACACAAACAATTTTGCAGCACAGCTTTTCAAACCTCACTGAAAAAGAAGAGAAAAAAAGAAATCTAAGACTCACGTGTTGGAATGAATATGTACCATGAATTGCAGAAATTGAGAACTCACCAACCTCAATTTTCCTTTTGAAATTACTGATCTTTTCAGTTAGTGGAATTCTCAGTAAGGGAATGTGGAAGGAGTCTTTGCTTGGCTAAGGGTGTGTAGTGAAGGGAGCCATACACAAGGACATGCAGACAAACCTGAGGGACACACGAGGAAGGTGGTGGTGATGAGGACGAGCTGCTCAGTTGTACTGACAGAGAAGGGTACGTGGAATGTAGGAACATTTCTTTTCAGGATTATCTGAGGACCTTGCCAACAAGGAAAGGGAGGGAGGCAAACACACAGACACCAAACCTGACAAGTTAATGCTAACAAAGACAATAACCAGAAATAAACTCAGTCCCACTAGCTGATGAGCTATCAGGAAATTACAGGCAAACTCAGACTATGCAACTGATAAGGATGTAAACCTGGGGGTTCAGCATGTTATTCCAGAATAGCAACTTGATTAAAATAAAAAGATAATTATTAGTTTTCTGAATATGTGCAAGGAAAGAAAAGAGAAAGTGAGATCTTGTTCTTATTACAGAGCTAAAATGCTTGGAAAATTACCCAGAAACTTCCTGTGATGCTGACATACCTTTCTGACATGATGTTGTGATGGCTTGCGAAAAAAAACCCGTGTGAGGGTCTTGGTCTGATAATACACACACTGGTAGAGAGTTGGATGTGCTCCAGCTTCACTTCTGGAATAAAAGGTATCTTTAGTATGTCACTCTTCCCATATGTCACCCTGAAAAGGTTAATCTGAAAGCTGGGGGACCCTTTATTTAAGAAATTTGTCCCTCCATTAAAAACCATTCTGTCCTTTGGCTTAGAGTCACCTGAGCTCAGATGCCAGACTGCACAGTTCCTTTCTGAGTCCCCCTGGGGACAGAGTGTCCTGGTTGTCCTCCACTGAAAGTTGACCTGACAGAGGACACAAGTTCACCAGACTGATGGCGATAGTTTGAGGAGGTGTGAACCCAAGTGAATGTCCAAGAGAGAGCTCTGGACAAAATGGATGGAGCTATCTGCTCTGCCACCAGTGCCTTGGGCAGGCACGGGGGGCTTTTTCTTCTCAGGGTTTCTGTATTATTTCTGTACTGAGGTGAGTTTCTCTGTGAGAAAAGAAAATAATTTCTCTGGAATGATTTTCTCAAGAAAATCAATTGAGTGCTTGTGGACGCTGTAATGGTTTAAGTGAATGTATGATTGAAAATTTACTTGTCTATTTGAGTTTCCCATAGTGTTAAATCAATTCATGTTATTTGTGTTCTCCGTACCGTGTTAACATTAAGGCTATCTCAAGATTTCCACTTTGTTCCTTGGTTATGAACAGCAGAGTTATTGCTACTTTTACAGAATATTATGTCAGTATAGAAGTACAAATGTATACAGATACTACTAACATTAATGCAAGATTTTACAATGCTGTTTGAAAGACTCTATGCAGCAGAAATAGGGTGTCAAGAACACATTTTAAGTTTGGGGTTTTTTTAAAGAGGTGATTATATGGCTGTATTTTACATTCCAAATCCCAAAGCAATGGGTGTTAAAGAGACTGGTAGCCTTTCATTGACTCCAAATGCAAGTAGTTGTTTCAGAACAAGCTTTAAATGCAATGGAACCCTTATCCAGGTGCAAAACTACAAAAGAGAACAAACTTTGGTGATTAACTTTAGTCTCTTAAATGGGACTTGTGTAACTGAAACATCACAAAAATAACATGGTATCACTTTCACCTACTGTTTGTTTTCTCATACAGAAGAACTTCAGAGCAGATTAAATAATACAGCATGAAGATGATTAATATTGTGGAGAATGAATACAAATGTTAAAATTAATTATACAATAGTGAAGTGGGCACTCACAAAATGAGACTAATTTATGGATATTTCCACAAATTAACCTATCAGATTGTGATTTGGTTACTGGTTTTTTTATCTTTTGTTCCTGTTGTGCAGTGAACCCAGTATTGGGTGAGCTATGCTAAATTACACAGCTCATGTACTTGGCCTTGTAGTACTATTCCTGCAGGAGAAACAGTCACTTCCAGTCATTACTGAGTGCAAGAGTAGCCAAAGGTGCAATGGTTTGTCATCCTGCAGCAGACCCAGAGCAAATCAATTTCCATGTTTGCAGCACGGTCAGCTGCCATTATCAACTACTGAAAAATGAATGCAATATTGTGCGTAATCCCTTACAACACAGTCAAGTGACAGTATGGTCATGGCCCACTGGAGTCCTTGCGGGAAAGGTTTACACACAATGTGTCACAGATTTTTAGACTAATGCCCAAGTCATCTTGGTGTTTACGTTTGCAAGACAGTAAATTTGTTTTAGACTGGAAGAGGAAATGCCTGCCATTGTGGTGGGTTTAAACCAACTTACTCACTGTTGAATTTTCCCTTATCTAAACAATCCCACACAGTTACTTTACTGTAAAAGCCTGTGAAGCCCTGACAGGCCCTTTATTTAGGGCACAGCTTATTATTTCTTACAAAAACAATGGTGTAACACAAACCAAAGATATTTCTTGGACTAAAACAGACTTTAGGGGCTCAGAGTCCATTTTGACACATCCATTGCCCTCTTTACATGAGAAAGTAATCCCCAGCAGTTTCTTCATCTCCGCCCCAGTGATTTGTTAGTGGAACCCGGGGCTCCTTTTGGGTCTCACATACACATAAGGTCAGTCTGCCAGGGTAGGTGGGAGTTTTACATTTGCTACGGTTACCTTGAAGCCATGGGGATTGTGTAGAGTAAGCTACTGTTCAGTGTTACAGTCGAGCTGTCACTGATTAGTGGAATTGAAACCATCTGTTTTTAAAGGCACTACACAATGTAAGTGCGGTGAATCTGCTCCTTCAGTCTCGAAGTATAAAGACTTTTCTGGCAATAACCTGCAAATTCCCATCTTGCTGCAAAGAAAAGGTAGCAAAAGTTCTGCCTAATTTTGGTGGTAGGCTCATAGAAATTCAGTCCCCAAAATACTACCTCTGTTTAATAAAGTGCTATGTTTTCCATATGACTGTATTTAAGCATCCATGCACATTGTAAATTCCAGCGAGATAGTGACTATAATAGAAACATTGGTTAAAATTGCCTCGTTTTAGCTAAAGGTCCCCTTTTACATGGATGAATGTATCACTTGTGTTCTAGTGTGCACATTCATTATCAAATAAGTATGGGATGAGAGAAAGGAAAAATGTCTCCTTTCTCCTGGAAGAAAGAAGCAGAGAGGTTTCTCAAGAGTCCTTAATTTTAGCTTTGTGTGAAATCAAAATATGCCCTGAAATGAAGTGAAGAATATTGCTTGGTTTTACCTTGTGTTCAGATAACATAATCACTCCTGAATAAAATTAAAAGAAAAAAAAAAGGGGTTATATTTTGTTGGAACCTCCATTTGAAAATAGAAACAAAAAAACCTTTAAATTTTCAAATTATTCAAATTGAGTACTTTCCCAAATTAAACTATAATACTTTGTTTAGAAAATAGATGGAGAAGTATAATTTAATTCTCTTCCCTTTTTTGCTTCTGTGCCTCTTCTCATATATGCTCTTATATTCTGCCATCTCACCAATAAAACTCTCTCAAGTCTAAAATAAATTTAGTGTTTCTGGAAAAACACCAACCAGTCAGCTATATCTGCTGACAAGAACACTAGGAAAACATTATCCAAAAGCCAAGAGCAAAATGGGATCTGTTATTTTCCAAAACTGTATTTCACACTGTAATGGTTATTCAAAGAAAAATCACAGTGTTGATCTCAAACTATGGAAAATACAGCAAAACTTAGAGCATGTTGCTACAGACACTCGCTTTCAAACATACAGACAGACTCTTAAAACATAAACTAGTGCTGCTCTGTTGCTTTGATAGATCTCTGCTGCTGACATAGTGTAGAAATGAGCCTTTTTTTTTTTCCACAACTATTTTATACACAACTATTCAAATATTCTGTTTTTCTCTGTGGAAAGAAGAACAAACTTATTCCACCCACTGTCACTGTGAAAAGACTCAGAAGCTCCAAGTCTCACACACAATGAACCCAAGATAGTCTTCATTTTAGTTTGTGATAAGTTATTCAACAGGGTTCTGAGCAAAATACATGACTCAGTTCTCTCTGTATGAAGCAAATTCATCGTAGTTGCCAGAGGTTAAGGGTGATGCCTGACATAAACATTCCTGAAAACCTGAATTTCTGGTTTCACTTGGAGGGAACTAGATTCTAATTGTGGTAAATAAGTACTTAGATCTGTGCTGAGTCACTATACATAAACAATTTAAAAGTTTTTTTAATTTCATGTCCAAGCCAGGTACTTTCTGCAGTGTGTTAAGATCTGAGATAATTTACTTATGCAGATAGAGAAGGATGTTGTTACAGAAACGTTTTTTAACAACTTCCTTTGACTCACTTTTGGCTGATGGTACTTTGGTGAATGAGGTTTAAAGCAATGACCTCTAGACAATTAATAAGTATGATGAAAACTAATGTTAAAGTATTCTTTTGGTGAGTACAAAAATGAGCGGTGTGGTGAGCTAAGGAAGTGAAAGAGAAAAGATCTATACAGAGCAATCTTCACAGTGAGAGTTAGTCTGTGAAATTGTTTCAGGAGATATCTTGTAAAATTGTTTTCCCAAGTAAGACTGAAATGGCTGCCAAAGGCCAGGCTCCCTGGGGGAGCAGGGTAAAATAAAAACCAGCATTTGCTGAGCAGTGCAGCAGCTCAGCAGCAAGCTGTAGCCCTTGGGCACTGAATGCAGTCCTTAGCTTTGTCTTTCTTTTCTAATCATTACCTACTAACTCTGACTTTCTTCTCTCAATCCATCCACTTGCTATTATTCTGTGGTCCTCTCAGCTTTGAATTTTTACTGTCCTGTTTTCTCCCTTCTTCCTGCAATGTCCTGTGGCTTCCTTTATCATTAGCTTTAAATTCCTTCCTCTTAAATTTTGTCCTTCCATGTATCCTTCAGTATCTGATGATAAATGACAATGAGAGACAGACAGAATTAAAAATGATCCCAGGCATGCCTGTAGAAAGAAGTAAGAAGAAAGGGTTCTGCCTGAAACCTAATCTTAGGTTTTCTAGATTCTGCCGAAATAAAGGCTGCAAGCCCTAGAGAAATCCCTGACTTTCCCCTGTGTGGATTCTTGTGCCATATCTGGGAAGGTTTGTGTTTTTGAAAATGCTCTTAAAAGGAAACTTGCTTGCAAGTGTTTATCTTCATGGTTTAGCCAGACTAAAGATTTTTCTGGTTTTGTTTGTTTGTTTATTTGCTTTTTTGGGGTTTTTTGGGGTTTTTGGGGGGGGTATTTGGTTGTTTTGTTTTGGGTTTGGTGTGGGTTTTTTTTTTGCTTTGTTGTTGTTTCATTTTGTGTTTTTTCCTTGGTTTTCTGTTTGGTTTGTTTTGTTTTGGTTTTTTTTTCCCTGAAAACTGTCATCAGGTTCACTGTAGACTATACAGTGAAAAATTGAAGCAGCCAGTGCTCCTCTCCCACTCTCTCATGCACACAGCTCATCATTTGTTAAGAACGTTTCTTAACTATGTTATATCTGGAAGGCTTTCATCTCTGCAGTGATATTTCCTAATTTTTTGAAAAATCAGCTCTTGAAGAAATGCTGTTACTTGATTAGTCTTATAATTAAGACAGCCCAGTATTTTCTTTCAGAAGAGCTTGTTTAGTTGCTTTTAATTTTTCCAGGATTTACCTGATTGGGTGTGAATTTTCCAGAGTTGATACCAGACGCGGGCTGCCTCCTTCTCTTCCTGAAAGCAAAAAATGTGGCTCAGAACAGTATAGGAAAACTTCTGTTCATGTACATTGGAGAAAGGGCTTGGTATTAAGTAGGGAAGATTGCTGCTCTAAAAGTGAGTGCTTTTTTGCTGTCTAAGAAAACTTTGCTTCAAAATAACCAAGGCTTTTAAAATACAGTTAGACTTTATATGTAATAACTGAACATATTCACTAAAATTTGACAGTTGCATTCTCTATTTTAGATATTTTATGAAAACCCAAAACTGCTTGGAGCCTTCTTGTCAGCATAGAGAGGACTTGCTGGTGGCTCCCTTGATAGACTTCTGTCCCTGCTTCTGCACTATTCTTTACCCACAGCAGACTGCAAACCTGGCATGGATTAAAGCTGGTTCAGCAACCCTCTTTGTCCTGCATGGATGACAGCAGTGAAGTGTCAGGCTTGCACACATGCCTGTTCAGGTTTCCATGTGCTGAGTAATGGAAGTGGTCACAGGATGGTCACATGATGAAAGTAATTGAATAAGATCCTGGAGGATCTCTCTGTCTCTTTCTCTGTCTCTTTAGCTTTCCATGCATCTCTCCTTGTCTTCTGTGGCACAGACTTTAGCACCTTTTGCTGTCCAAATAAACTACTACGTACTGCAGAACGTTAAATTCCTTGAAAGGCAGGCCCTGGACTTTTCAAGTTGGACATCCAAAATTAGTAGAAAATATTTATAATGTTTTCTTATTGGCTCAGTCCCTTTCTGGGCTGTTTCTCCACCACAGAAAGTATATTACAAGGAAAAGCACCACAGAAAGAATATAATGAATGTTTGTAAAGCATTTGGATATTACAGTCATGAACACTGTAATAGAGACTGCTAAGAAAGAATCCATTCATGTACTTTTGTAACTGGCATTGAGAGCAGAGGCTAAGCAATGTAAATTGTTTAAAACAGTAAATGAATTCTATCTATGCAATGACAAAACAAAATAGAGTGTAACTATTCAGTGAGCAGCATTCATATTAACGCTGCAGGGAGCACTGGATATGACCATGTAATTAAAGATGGTATCACACTGGATCTTCTGAAAATGGCTGAGTGGATGCCATGAAAGCAATATTAATATTGTCCTCTCCTAAATTCAAAGTACTTGTGTGTGCAGTTACAGCTTTCTATGACAGTAGATTTTGAGGCATTTAAAATGTAAACTTCATATGCTGTTGGAGTTTTTCTTTATTTAACTCTTACATAAGCTTTCTGCTTTCCAGAAGAAGCTGGGATATATGTGGTTTTGGTATAGATGTTATCAGGGGTTTTCTTGTCCTCACCCAATAATTTTGCTCTAATTGCAATAATTCTTTGCTGTTCTCAGTTGAGGGAAACTGTTCTCCTCAGTGTAGTACTACAGACACAGTAAACACACGTGAGTTAATCTTCTGGAGGGCCAGCTGACCTTTTTGTCATCACCATTTGCTCCCTAACGGAGACTTCTGGTTAAAAACAACAGGAACCTCAACAAAGCCTCTCAGCTGTTGACATTTAGCAGGCTCATGAGATCTACTCTAACATGAGAAAGTAAATCCCAGTGATAAGCACTTATGAAAAGTGAGAAGCAAGATGCCCTTATGCCACAAAGTGCTGATCCAGGGTAAGATTATGCTGTCCATTTTAACATCTTCAGTAATTTTTGATAATAAACGTTATGTGGCTGATTTGCTATTATTCACTCTGTTATTTCTCCATGCTGTTTCTCAGCATTTTTTGTCCCCTTTCCTCCCCCTTTATTCCTATTGTATTGATCACAGCTTCTATATGTGGTTGTACCTTACTCAGCCCTCAGGATTTTCACTTTTAATTGAACATTAACAAAATTAAGAGTGTGTCACAGACCTCTGGTTTTAGCCTTATCTTACCTCCAGTGTCCTGCAACTTAAATGAGAAACTGAAATAATCCCCCCATATCCCAGCTACAGCTAGTTATTAAAGCAAATTCAGTGACTTCAGGTATGACATTGTGGAGTTAGTTCTGACTTTGCTCCTGTACATATTAAATCTAAGTGATGATAGAGGATAAAAGTGGGAAACTGTTCTCTGGTGAGGCTTAAAGGAAATGAGTGACAAACTTCCACATCATTTTCTCTGCTGGTTTTCAGTGGGGATAACAAAAGAGCAGTGAGGAATCTGCTGAGTTTCCATGAAAGTTTAAGATTGCAGCTATTATTTCAGAGTGGGTGTTTAGCTTGGTCATGAGCATCTTACCCATGTCCCAAAGGGGGATGCTCACAGAGTCCTTAATCATAAATTAAGAGTTTCTGTTGGAATACAATTGCGAAGGAGCTGCTCAAAGACTGACATGTCCAAAGGCGTCTTTTGTCTGGCCTGTGACGGGTGCTTTAGCTAAGGCTCAGCACACACCTTGTATTAGAATCAGGATTTAGAATGTTAGGGATTTAGGAGAGACCAAGAGAGGTCAAATGTAGGGAGGCGTGGGGTCTGTAAAAGGGGTGTCCAAGGAATGGCAGGCTGCCAAAAAAATATTTCCCCTGAGAGCATTTTTGTCTGGAGTACGGCTGGGATACCTTTTTTGGGGGGGTTTAGTTCTGAGTGTTGGATAGAGTTAATTTCAGGGCAGAAAAAGCCCATAGATCTGAGATTAGTTGAGATCTTCTGCAAAATCTTCAGTCTCTGTCTCAGATAAGTTCATTGAACTGATTTGATCAGAAGGGGATTTTACATTAATAAGAAGGAAGAAAACTCATTTTGCATACTCTTTTTTTTTGTTATGGGGATATTTATGTTTTTTTTTTTTTCCTACTGGGGCTTTTGTTCTCTTCTAGCCATGTTACCAGGCACTGGAAATGTTGCCAGTCATATAGCATTGGAGAACTTTGCCTCCACCTTTTTCTTCACTTTAGGTCCTGGCCCATGTTACTCTTCCTCTCTTCTACTTCCCAGCTTGAAAGTTCCTGCCATATTTTCCTGCTATAAGAAGTGCAGAAGTAGGAGTGACTATTTTTATTTTAGCAGATTTTCATGTAGCAAAGCACAGGGGGATGGAAAGCAGAGCCAGATAAATTGGGCTTTGACATTTAGATGGAGATCAGCAGTGCGTTGCACCCTGGAGGACAGAAGGCTTGTCAGGAAAGGCAGTGATACAGCCAGGTAGAACTACCAACTTCCTTTGAACTCATGACTCCATTGCAACTCAAACTGGGCTGAATAGGTTGGCAGGAGTGAGCGTGAGGTGATGTGATCTCTGTTTCTTAAAAAAATTGCCCTTCAAGTATAACCACCAGCATTCAGCTAGATGAAGATTTCCTTTGCTGGAAGAAGGTCTTTGGAGGTCTCAGCAGTGATACTGTCACATCCAGGGAACATGCCTTGACAAAGCTATGACAAAACTATGATCCATGATGTGATACAGCAATCATAAATGTGCTAGTGGAACTGATGGCTGATAGAGATGTGATTACTACTCTCTCAATAACCACAACAAATCTCACTGGTATTCCAATACTGAGCATCATCTGCAACAAGTGAGGTCTGTGTTTGTTTATGGACCTACGTGAAGGTCACGTTTCCTGCCTCCAAAATCCTCCTATATGTGGTGGCCAGAAGTGACATGGAAGTACCCTGGAATTTTTAATGAACATATTCCTGACAGCTATGAATGATGGTGTAAGCAAGGTATTCTGAGGAAGCTGGTAGAAACAATCTTCAATAAACAGATTTGGCATCCTACACTTAAAGGGAGTTGGGGTGTTGGATGCAGTGTTGGCCAAGAAAGCATGTTCCTGGGTCTTGCTGACAGAAGAGCACTACTGTTCTGCTAGCCAGACAGCTCCTGCTAGAAATGGAAAACTGTGCCCAATTCTGAATGCATTTATTTGTGCCATACCTGGCAATCTACTGATCCAGCACTGAAAATCATGACCCAAAGTGACCTGGCTGTGAGCTGAAATTCAGATTGATACTGTGTGAGAGTTGTTAGTTCAAATTTCTCCTGGACTGTCTGGTGCCAATACGCTGCACTGCAGTCAGAGAAGTTACTTACCTTGTGCAAGAGAGTGCTTCATGTTTAGGTCTTGTTTCCCAAGTGTTCTGTTTTAAAACCTTCATCTGTCTTTGAGCTATAAAACATGAATAGATTTACAAAGGATTGGGTGTTATTTTGGTCTGACCTTCCTATTCTGCAAAGCAATATCTTGTGGTGAGTAATTACTTTGATTCATTATTACTTTTTAGAGCACTTTTCCCTCTAAGATACACACTTTTGGATGAAGTAAAATATTATGCCTTTTGAAGCAGAAGTTCAATTGCTAGAAATCGAAATAAGCTCTTCATGCTTTATGAAAGGAATTTAAACTTCCATTACACTGAAAATAGTACTTTAAATTCAGATGTGTTTCTGTTTAAAAAAAAAAGTGAATAACAAATTAAATTATTTGCTTTGAAGTTAAGAGATTGTTTTTCACATTCAATATTACTTTTGGTACTGTATAATTATTACTGCAAACCAAATGGCTTTGAACTAAGAATCAAATATTCAAGTGCTATTAAAAGTAATTTTCCCTGTATTTTTCTGAAACATTTTAATCAGATCATATTAAGTCAGGCAAATGAGGTAATACACAATATGTGTCCACTTTTCACCCTCCATAATAATTGCTTCAGTTACACTTCTCTAATACTGTTGCTCTAATTATCTTATTTTGCAAGTTAGGATCTTTGTAACTACTTAGCTTATCTGGAGTCAGAACCTACATATTATATATCCTTCATATAACCTTTAATGGTAATTTCATATCGATCTAAGTGAAGTTTTTCCAGCCTAATAAAAATAAGCATATAAGTTGAAATGTTTTGAAATCAAGGAAGCAGACACTTATGCCTAAATGCGATGCACTTATGTGCATATTATTTTCCCAAATCATGGTTTATATTGTTGACATGGTTTTACATACACAGAGTAATAGTATATTAATTTATATTTCCAAAACAAACCAACAGTTTCCTCTAGTTGCATGGATTGTATTACTGCTCAAGTTTTCAGCTTTAGAAATTTGAGTTACTAACAGAGTATGTTCAAATGCTGAGTCACATAAAGACTATATTTTGACTATCCTGACCATAAAATCCAGTCTTTCTAACAATGCACTGGAAACTCTTTGGGGTTTGGTACAAAATTAAATTGTCTTGAAAAGCTGCTATCCTTGTAACTCAAGAGGAAAGGACACAAAAAAATTAAACATCTCTTCTTATACACTCTTATGAGGATCAGTTACTTTGAACTCTATTGAGTGATATCTAATACTTCAGGGGGAAAAGGATTCAATTTTTTTTTTGGCTCATATAGTTTGTTAGATTTCAGATGTTATTCTCAGATCAGGTATGTGTAGAAATTTCAGAAAGATTCTAATTCAGATTTTAAGGCAGGCCGATTTTCTTTGGGACTTGAATACAGTTGAACTTGTACTCTCATTCCTTTGACAAGAACCTTAAATTTGAACATTTATTGATTACTTAGTTTTTTAAAGTCTAATGAATGAATTAATTAAATTAATTATTGAATCAATGAACACATTTAACTAATTAAAATTACTACTAACACATTCCAGCTTTCTAGTGAGATTACTTTGCTTGCCAAATATGCATCAAGACCTATTTTATCCAAATCATCTTCAAGTCAGAGGATAGGAATATGGTCCGGAAAATCTGTCTTTAATTTTCTTTTGTTAACAAAGCATATTCAGTGTGGGTTAGTGCTGTCTGTATTTGTCCCTCTTTATTTCCTCTTTGTTAATACAAAACCATTTATCAGTCCTCATGCTCGATCAGCTAAGGTATTACCCATTATTCTCATTTATTTCCTCCATTCCTCTTAATGACTACAAGCCTTGCAGATACTAAAATTTTTGATGACTTTGTCTGTACTTTTCACTAGTAATTGACAAATCAAGTGGGCAAATTACTTGTGGTGCACTGATTTATATTTGAAGTTTGTATAATAGTTTTAGCTTTGATTAATTTAAAAGGAGTTCTCCTATCAGTATATGGCCTAGTTTTGATACCTATTTATCATCATTTGCTTCAAACAAGAGGTGCAGCTAATCTTGGAAAGAGCTTTGCATGTTTGTTGGAAGGAAGCTGAACACCACCCCAGTTGAAAATGCTGACTCATCTCCGTCTTATTTCCGTTTAATTTAAACTCAGCACAAAGCAGCAAGAGAGCTAAATCTTATCTTCAGAGGAGCAAATTAAAATTATTGCTTGAACAAGCCTTTGTGAACTACAGAGTTTAGTGAGAGGGGAAAAATGTTTTAAAGGGCATAGATAGGAGTAGATTTTCAGAGAACACAGGTGTTGAGATGCTTGTAGTGACTTGGGGGGTACACTGGCTTTGTTTGTCAAAAAGCAGCAAAGCTGAAAAATTGCCAGAAACTCATCCGAGATATTGTCATGGCAGTGGAATGGGGAAGCAGGGTGATTTACACCCTGGAACCTGAGAGCCTGTGTGCAGTTTCAGAGAGTTTCATCTTGTGGTTTTTAAGACGTCGGGATATAAGCACATACCTGCACCTCTACATAGTTCAAGGGGCATCAATGGACTCGGTGTCAATTTCTGCCCCTGTGGTCTTGGCAAAATTTCTTGGTGATTTTTTTCTGGGACAACACCAGTCTGTCACTTCTGAATGCTTGTTGCCTTGAAAGCAGTAACACTTTTCATCAGCAGTAAAATCCAGATTTCACTCAAGTGTATGAGTGATGTTTTCTAGCAATAAATTTGTTCTGTAGTTCTCGTTGGCTTTTTTCCCCCATACTATTGACATTTAATTAACAAAGCACAGATTATCTCGTAGTAAATATGCAGCATGTTTGTAAAAGCTAAACTGTCTTCCTGGTGTGTTTTACTGAGTGGTAAAATTAATGTTTTTTATTTGTTCAGATGGTTCTTTGGCCCAATCAGACGAGCAGATGCCGAGAGACAACTGTTATACCCTGGAAACCAGGAAGGATCCTTCCTAATCCGTGAAAGCGAAAGCCTAAAAGGCGAATACTCACTCTCAGGTATATTCTAGTTTTTCATCTGAAGCAATGTTTTAAAAATTTCTCAGGTGATCTGGGCTTTTTCATCTTCAAAAACAATAAACTGTGGGCATGAAAATGAAATTGAGTTCATAATAATATTTTTTTCCCAGTAGATATAGAAAGAAAACATGGCAAAAATAATTTGAGTTTATATTTTATAGGATTTGGTAATCAATATGCTCAGAAGAGAAATCGACTTTTTTATGGTACTTCTAGTGTTCTAGCTGCCTTAAAATACATAGTATTTTCATGATCAAAGCATAAAAAAAGTACATTACAGTTGCACACTACAGTTCTGATTAGTACACAAAACAAAACTAAAAATAAAAGCATGTTGACAGATATCTGCAGTTTAAAAAAGGAGATTTCTTTTGGAGCTCACACTTAGGTTTTTATTTTTTTTTTCAGGGATAAAATTGTAGGAAGATCTTCAAAGCTGTACTTTAGAAACAGTGATGTTTCATTGAAAATTTCACTGTAAACATCAGTAAAAAATAAGATTGATGATGATGATGATTATGATGCATTTTGAAGTTTTTTCAAGTCCTTCATTTGAATCTGAAAGATTATCAAATTAGGACACTTATTTGTCAATAATTTTACTCACTTGCATCTAAGTACATCATGTTTTTTCATGCTGTAGATATTTGCCATTTTAGATAGTAAATGTGATTGTTCATTGGCTGTCTTCTGTGAACATTTCCCATCAAACCTGTCATACAACTGCAAGCCAGGAGTATAGTGTTGTCCTTGAGACAGCAGAGCTATACACCCCAACTTCCTAATGTGCCCTACCTGTATTAATTCCAGAGACCAGGAAAGGCTTTTGATGTTTGTGAATAAACCATGAGCAGTTGTGTGCAGAATTATGTCAGTAAAATGAGAGGCATCTTGTCCATAACCAGATTCTTTCATACCGACTCCTCTTTTGCCTGGATGATTATGTGTCATTCACCTTCTGAACATTATACAGAAACACAACTTAATGAAATTTTGACACATTCTTGGTTTCACTTTCCCAGGTATAAGTAAAGTGTGTATACCTGCAATGTCTTGTGGTAATGGGAGGAATGCTTTTCATTGCAAAGGCAAAGAAATGTGGAGTGAAATACAGGGAAGTTTATTGAAATAAATGTGATATTTGCAGTTCTGGGCGAGTTTACGCCACAGTTTTCAGTTTGCAATCAAGGAAATTGGTCCTTGCTGTGAAGTGCTTAAAGGAAAACTACCGTCAGCAAGGAATCAGACTGCTCCTGAGCTGTGACAGAACTGTCCCCTGTGCATGCACACTTTCATCCAAGGACGGCATTAGAGCCACAGGCCCTTCAAAATGCTTTCTCTCCGTGTGCCAGCTTGTTGCTGTGTTACATGGTTTCAGCTTTCTCCAAGTGTTCTTCATCAGTGAACTGATTTCACCCAGGGACTGGGCTAGACTGATAACAGGGTGGTGTTATGCAGGGATGGAAAGATACACCTGTATTATCTTCTTAATGATGGCACTTGAATACATGGCACATTACTAAAAATCAATTAAAAATCTTTGGCGTAGGCACCTAGGGGTGGAAATGCAATTTCTTTTTATTATTCTCCAACTATAGCCTTTAGGAAAGATTTAGAATATTAATTATTTGTCCTGCATCTTAACCACTTCTCTAACAGCAAAATAGCAGTTTCTAAGTTAAACTATGATATACTCCAGGGGAAAATCCAAAAGAATGAAAATAAATATTAGGCCAGCCTTTGTGGTAGGATAGGATCATCCTTTGATGCTGCTGTTTGGTTTTTTCCTTACAAATTTTGGATGGAAAATTTATTCTATCTGATTTAGTATACTTGATTCAATTATGAAAGCTTGTGGTAGGCATTTTTTACGTTTTTTATAAGCTTATTTGGGAACAGGAGATTTGATGATGACTGATAACAGCGAGATGTAAAACCAACAGTGTGGATTTGTTTCATGCTGGCTTGTTTGATTAGGGAAGGTAAGAGTGGCACTGAAGAAAATAATATACAACGAGGCAAGGCTCCACTGCAGGAGCCAGCTCTCCTTCATGCACAAACATGGGTTGTCCTCTGAGCACGTATGCATGAACGTGTGTATCATCTCAGATTTATTGAACATTTGTGCTCTTTTAGGAAAAGAATGAGGATAAACTCTGAAGCACTCTGTAGACACTATTGGTGGCATCGTTTCCCAGTGCTGCTAGATCTCTTAGCAGCTTCCCAGAGTTGAACATAATTTATCCTTAACATGCTACTTCATCCCAAAGAGCTAAATATTATTTTCTGCTTACTGAATCGGCTTAGCTGAATGGCATCTGTTTGTATTGTGCAAGCTCTTTTGCTTCCAACCTAATAGTATACATCATGGTCTAGATGTTTTATGTCCATAATCTCCTTACTTATTGTCTACTTCTGGTAAAGCTAGTGCATTCTAAAGCAAACGATGAAATGGTTTGTATTATGGGAAGCATTAGTGGGAAAGAAGGTTGTTTAGTTCACCAGGTGCTATTGAGAAGGCAGTTTTCCTGCATCTCTCCTGTTTGTGCCATCAACAGGAATTATGAGACACTAAAGCTGAGGCAGAAGGATGGCTTATATCTCCATGGTACCTGATACTCTCGCAGGGGAGAAGTCACAACCTGGTATTTTGGAATATGTCCCTAAATTCTATTTCCAATCTTTTTCAGTTGAGAAACATTAGACCCCAAAAGTCCCATCTTCTGTAGGTCTGATTGGTTTTTCTCTAGCTTTTGTTGCTGATTTCCTTTCATTGCAAAGTAGATGATAATGGCTAGAGGAGTGACTACCTGGCTTTCAGAAATAAGGTCCTTAAGCAAATATTTTAATTCTCTGTCCAGCATGCCATTTAAGTAAAAAAGAAGCTGAAAAGGAAGAGAGATTTTTGCCTAAGAACCCATAAACTGAATTTATGAGTTTCATGCTTGATTTCATACTCATATGGGCAGTGAGATATATAAGAGATTTAATGTTAATTAAGGGGACAAATTATCTCCTTAGTAAGAAAAATAAATTAAAAAATATTTTAATCTTTCATGAAAATTACACTTTCTGCTTCTAACTTGCCTTGTTGATAAAACTCTCAATTGGTAAGATTTGCATAATAAATAATTATTTAAATTAAAAACAAAAATTCATGTTCAGAAAGGTTTTTAGCATCTGTGAATAGTTAAATGGAAAGCTCATCAAGCCAGATAGGCCACTGAGATATGTTACTATAAATTTAGAGTGTTTGACATTTTAAAAATAGGTTTTCCCTATTTTAAAAATGCACATGTTGTCGACAGATTTTTGTGTTGATGACTTCAGCATCTGGTGTGAAATGCATTAAATTTTAAACATGTTGGTGCCATCTTAGACGTTGCCTCTTTTTAATTAAAAGCCATAATTTAGATGTGCTCAGCTTAATTGAGTGTCATTGCCAATGATAGCAGGAGGCTCTGTACTTAGCCCGTCACTGAATAATGGTATCTAAAAGACTTATTGCATTAAATAACAATGTAAATGGTTTGTGTTTTCTTCAGCTATTTTTCCATGCTCCTAAAAGAATATTGTGTGCTTTCCTCTAGGCCACAATTAGTTCCAGCACAGGAAAACAGGTAGTTGTTTAAGGCAGCAGAATCATAGAATTGGCAAAATCATGGCCATACTAAGAGGATGATTTTGGATCTGCCTCTGCATCTGTTCCGTGCTGGTGAGAGTGATCTCATGAGTCACCCTCCTCCCACATCCACCCTGGGCCTGGAGGCAGAGCAGAGGTTCTGCTGGCGGTGCTGCATGGCCAGTGCTGGGGAAAGACTGCTCACAGGAGCTGTGTTGGGACACATCATTTTTGGCAGTAATAGCACATTAGTGTCTCCATGATTCATTTGGTGAAGGTGTTGACTCTGCTGATCCCACCATAAATTTTTGTGCCCTGGGGAAGGAGTAGTAAATTATTTCATTCACATTCTTCAGGTGGGAAAATCTACTTCTGCTTAACCCAATCATGTGAAGATGGATAGCTGGGAGAGGATAACCCTTCTGCTAGACTGTAGAAGTCTAATGGGGAGCAGTAATTCTTTTGGAAATGGCAAGTTGAGGAGAAAACCTCTGCAGTCTTCAAACCCAGCGGCTCCCTTGATAGGCGAAACTGAAGTTACAATCCTGTCCTGGTTAGTAGCCTGGCATGGATGTAGAGACGACTGGAAGGAGTTATGGACAGTTCTTTCCTGAGTGACATGTGCTCTGTATAATGTTGGCAGAGGAGCCACACAGTGCTGCAGAGCTGCAGGTGTGTGTGGCAGGACCTGTACAGCCAGGCTCAGCCCTGAGATACAAGTAAACAACCCCCTGTCAAACACTGCTCTAATCTCAGCTACTTATTCAAAGATGAGATGGTATCAGTGAAGAAATTTTCTCCTGCTTCTGGACATGCATTACCACCTGACCTGGATGCTGTCAATCATAAGGCTTTGTAAAAAGCTCATTTAAGAAATTAGAGCACGTTCTTCAAACCAGCTCTTGCATTATTAACGTTAGACACTTCTCAAGGAATAGTTATAATACTGCTAATAAATAAATCAGGTAGACAAACTACTATTACTTGTGATATATAACTGAGACTGGATTAACACTGTCATCCTGTTGGCCTTTGGTTCAATGCATCATAAAGTCTAATTAATTTGTCTTGATTAATTTTCCTGTGAACTTTAGAAAAGTCATTACATTTTCAGTCCATTGTTACTGAATTACTCTTTCCTTCATTTTGCTTCAGCTTCATTTCCAAAGGAAACATCACAAAAATATTCATAAATTTTATAGTTAAAAAGTAGCAATTATGGGTGTTAATTCAAAAAGAAATATAATTTTAAAGGTGCCATATAATATGGATTTTGTTTACAAATATTCTTCTTCCTGTTCTCAAGCAGAATTGTAAGTTCTCAGGTCCCTAAAATACTACCTGAGGTGGAGTATTTTGAGCAGCTCCTGTCTGCTCTCTGGTGGTCTGGGATGACAAGCGCAGAGTACAGTGCAAAAATATTTGATCATCCACGACAGTACTTAAGGAAAGAGAGATTTCCCTTTTAATTTCATCACTTAGATGGTGAGAGAAATTATTCTTCGCATCAGCTTTGTTAATTTCATGCAACCAATTCTATATTTTTCCTACATACAATATGTAACCATGTATTCTTATGTTATTATAACCAAAGTTATTGCCTAGTGGTACAGTGTAAGGAATCTGTCTTCTGGGTTTATTGTGAAACACTTTTAATGTTAAACCTAACAGCTGTGGCCTTCTGAGGAGCTAAATCAGTTACCCTTCTGTGTGTAATCCAAATCCTCCACTGCCCATTGAACATGGACTGTGATGTCAAAATAATGGAGCGTCTTGTAAATAACACCCACATAAGAAACCAAATACCTTTTCAGCTCTTCTGAACTGCCTTCTCTGATGATTCCGAGCCTGCTGTTGCTTCTACTGATACTAAACTAGTGGTCTCCAAATTTTGGTGGTTTTTTTTTTGTTTGTTTGTTTGTTTGTTTGTTTGGGGTTTTTTTTGGTGACTTACATACATTTTTTGTCTCTCTCTGACCTGGTGCTGGTCCAGGTCTAACCCCAGCACGCAGGCTCAACCTTTTTTTCCGACATATCTAAAGAGTGCTCCGATGGGATGGTCACAGGGAGGGACACTTTGTGTGTCATGATATGCAGATAAATAACTTACAGGAGGTGAGGAGTGGTCTTATTGATTAAGACACAACAGATTGGAACAAAACACATTTAACTGGAAATGAATTATTCAGCTACTTGACTTTTACATACTCCAAACCTGCACAAAATTCAAAAACCCCTTGGAAGATGTGAGTGCTTTTCAGAGAATCGTGGCCATGTGGAGGGTATATCTGTTTCCCCTAAAATGCCTGCCAGCCCCGCAGCTGCTGTTTGGACTGTTAACACTGAAATAGAGGAGGATAAAGGAAATATTAAAAACTGATTGCTGTCAGTAAGATTATTTTGGCCGGTTTTGGTGTCTTCAAATACAGGAAACATGAGCTGCCTCACAGAAGATGTATTTATGTAGTTCTACATCAGTTCTTAGGGTGCAGAATCTCCAAATCTGAATAGGTGAAGACTAATAGACAAGATGCATTAAGCCATCTGAACAATGGGCTTTGGTTTGAAAGAGGCTTTTTATAGTTTGTCATATTTGAAACTAAAACAATTTATTTTAAGGTCCTCATAAATATATTTGGAAACATCATGATGGTTTGGGCATAAATGATATTGTACCACTGCAATAATTCCTGGACACTTAATATTTATTTAAATCTTTTTAGTTTTTGATGGTGCATCTGTGAAGCACTACAGGATCAAAAAGCTGGATGGAAGCTTTTTCCTAAGCCAAAGGAAAACCTTCAAAACTCTGAATGAGTTGGTTGACTATTATAGCAAGGACAGTGATGGCCTCTGTGTGTTGCTCAGACAGCCATGCCTAAAGGTAAGGAGTGGATGCTACATTGTGAAAAGTATTTTTTGAGAGCTAACTCATCAGATATCTGTCAGCAAGTGTTGACCCCATATCTACCTCTACCATTTCAGAATGTTGATAATCTGCTTGTTTTCAGGAAGTTCTGAGTAGTCTTATAGTTTCATTCTTGAGGTTGACAAATTAGTAATAAAATACCTTGCCGCTTTGAAAAAATCATCAAGTGTCTGGGGGGGAAATATGCCGAATCATGATTTATGAATACCTTTTTATAAATATATATGGAGATGAAATCTCCAATGTCATAACTCTAGCTGTCCATAAGTAATTACTGAGACAATACCACAAATTTCTGGCGAACAATATGTCACTTTTCAAAAAGCTTCCAAGAGGGATGCTTTCGAATTTTTGCTTCTAATGGCAGGATATTTTCTTTAGCATATTTCTTATTTCTAACAAAAAGCACCCAGTATGTGGGTTATATTTTATGTTCTCAGCTGACTTTATTGCACGTGTGTACTCTAAGGAAACATTATTTATATCTGTTCCAGCTTTACGTGACATAGTTAACAATGATTTGTATACATTGTTGAAAAAATGTTACAAGTGTCAATTATTGTAATATTTATTTTCTTTTACCAGATACAAATTCCAGCTACTTTTGATTTGTCTTATAAAACTGCTGATCAGTGGGAGATAGACCGACTATCTCTGAAATTGGTGAAAAAATTAGGATCTGGTCAGTTTGGTGAAGTATGGGAAGGACTGTGGAATAATACCACTCCAGTGGCAATCAAAACATTAAAACCAGGTATGTGAATTATTCTTAAATGTTAATAATATGAAATATTAGCAAGAGTGGTCCTTTACTTTTTAAATGCTACAGCAAAGAGAGCCTATCCATATATGCACTCATTTTTAAAATCCACACACCTAAACATGAAGATTAGTAAAGCTCTAGGTCCAGATATTCTTCAGTATTTTGAATTACAATTTTATACAGTTTTCTGTTTCTAGATGAGCTGAATTAATTCAACATCTGTCTTACATAAAAAGGCAACTTCAACAAGGGTTGTACCTATTTTGTACAGTTTTATTTGTATGGAACTGAGTACCTTTAGACTGAATAATCTGCTGGTGAAGTAATTGATTTACTACTGGTTTGTCATCTGTAGAATTTTTTTAGTGATTAGGTGCTATAGTATAGTGATTTCTTTGGTAATATATAATATTTATTATGCTAAGTTTGTATTGAAGAAGTTCTTAATCCTGGTATTGCTTGAATAAAATTTCTCAAAATTTTTGATACACAGCATTTATACCCACTATTTGCATGTAATATAAGATTGTGACTAATACAGCTTTTAGCATTTTTCTTAATTATGTTTCATTAACTTCAAGTAATTTGTGCATTTTAAATTGACAATATAAAATATCTGCCAGCAGATGGCAAGAACTACATAGATAAGGGAGGTAGCTTGGATGATATACATGTTTTTTAAAAAAGAGATAACAACATGAGCTGTGGTTAATTGAAAAAGCTTGTGCTGGGCACTAATGAACATGATTCAGGAAGCAGAACAGATTCAGACCTTTGATTCAGAATAACATCAATATGCTTGAGCACTGCTTGAGTGGTCTCCTGAAAAGGGAGGAATTAAAGAATGTGTTTTAAGGCTCTCTTGTATCAGGATATTGTTTGTGTTTTGGGACATGCAAATTGAAAGAAAAGAAGCACCTTTTTTTTTTTTTCTCTGCTTAACTAAAAGCATAAAAACTGCTCGGATTAAAGGCCTTCTGTAATTCATATGAAAGACAGTACTTTTTTCAGTGGACAGGTGCATCTCCCTAGTGACTCAGTAAACAGAAACCATCTTGAAATCTCTTTCTCACGGGAAGAAACATAAGACTCACTGCAAACTTGTTATCACATAGAGACTATTACAGTATAATGGAAGAAACTCCTTCAACTGTGATTCTTTTTGTAGTATCATAGCCCACCTGGGAGAAAGGGCTCGATTAATCAATACTTCTTCTATCTCAGTTTTTTCCACTCTAGTCTGAGTCATGCTAAGGTCAACAGCAGTAGTCTCACTGATTGCATGGTGGGTTGTATGCAGTTAGGGCAGACGGAAGCCCCATTTGGGTGTGATGCTTAGATAGCAGAGAGTTTGTGACCTAATACTGTGATAAGGAAGCCGTGCATTGCACAGTGTTGCTCAGAATGAAGACTTTGATTCCCAAAGCTGTCTTGATAAATTATGTATTTAATGCTGAATCTCTTATCACTGTACTTCGTGAACTATCTCATTCTACAAAAACAGTTCAGTCAGAAGTGTAAGCATTTAACCTTGTAGTATTACTTCTCCAGGGAATTATCCTCTTCTGTACAGTTTTTTTTCACAATTTGGAGGGCCCTACAGTAATCAGCACATTGGTTTTCTGTAGCTTGTTCTCACTGCTGCTCATGAGGAATAACACTTCACTAATTAAAGACAAACCACAATACCCTCACCCTAATCTGAGTAATAAATGTTTACCTTGGTACTAATAAAATTTCAGCAAAGGGTAGGACTGGAAATTTCATTCACCATAACATAAAGTTGATGAATGAATGGAAAGCATAATAGTTAATGAGTAATCAAGAAATACATTGTGTTGATGACTGAAGCTTCCAATATTCACAGAAGCAATGTTTCAGGCTTCAAGCATAACACACTGTAAAATGATCCTCTCCTGTTTCTTGGCTCAAAGATCTAAATCACTTGTCTTACTCCGGTAGCAAGAGAGGGAATATTTTAAACTACAGACTTTTCACTAAGCTGCTTTACAGTGTAGACTCTCTGGACAAGGAAGTCATCAGAACAACGGAACAAAGTGTGTTAAACTTGAAGTGATCTGACAAATATAGGGGAGTGAGATGGAAAGGGTTCTGTTAAAAAGGCTTTACCACCAGAGAAACTGTGAAATTGAACAATGATCTTATTACCAAGCAGGAGCAGGTTGATCAAGCAGGGTAATCACATGGTGAACAATATAGAAGAGCATAATGCAATCAGCGTATCATAGATTTATAGGCCTGAAGGCCAGAAAGGATTTCTGTTGAGTTTTTCTGTTGAGCATTATTTTGCAGTGTACATCTGTTCTAGACCATATATAGCCTGAATACTTCGCTGTTATATGCTATTACACATCATCCTTCTGCTGAGATTAGTATTTATATTTAATCAAAACACAGCTTGTTCTTGAGCAGACAATAATGTGAAGTCTTCTAGTCCTAAGATGAAGGCACTGTAAGAATGCGGACCTAATATCACATTTGACTTTCCTGATGTCTTCTCTTTAATGCTTGCTATGTCTTCTTGTAATAAAATAAAAGCCTCTTTGTATGTATTACTTTTTCTTTCCATTCTGGAGGTACACACAGAGTACCAATTTGCAGCTGTCTTTAGAAAGGCTAAATGTAGTTTCTTGTTATATAGTATCCTTCTCGTGTCTCCAACAGTTCTTTTCTGGACTTAAACTAATCTCTAGCTATTGCTGCTAAAAGGCTTAAAACCAAGTATGCCAAAGGCACCCTGGCCTGTGTCAGCAATAGTATGGCCAGGGGGACCAGAGCAGTGATTATCCCTCTGTTCTTGGTGCTGGTGAGGCTACACCTCAAATCCTGTGTCCAGTTCTGCAGCCCTCAGTACAAGAAGGACATTAAGGTGCTGGAGTGTGTCCAGAGAAGGGCAATGGAGCTGGTGAAGGGTCTGGAGGCGAAGAGCTGTGAGGAGAGCCTGAGGGAATTGGGGTTGTTTAGTCTGGAAAAGGGGAGGCTCTGGGAAGATGTTATCACTTTCTGCAACTGCCAGAAATGAGGTTGTAGTGAGGTGAGGATTGGCGTCTTCTCCCAGGTAACAAGCAACAGAGGAAGAGGAAACAGCCTCAAATTGTGCCAGGGGAGGTTTTGATTGGATATTGTGAAAATTTTTTTCATGGAAAGGGTTGTCAACATTGAAACCGGCTGCCTGGGGAACTGATGGAACGACCATGCCCGGAAGGTTTCAGAAGACGTGGTTGTGGCACTGGGGATCGAGTTTTAGTGGCAAACATGACAGTGTTGGGTGAATGGTTGGACTCAGTGATCTTATAGATATTTTCCAACATTAACAATTCTATGATTCTATGACTCTATGACCTTCCAATATATAGGGAAAAATTAGTCTCCGAGAATTCTGGTGAGATGGTAGTAGCGGGTTTTCCCCAAAGCCGGTTCTCCCTTGATGCAAATGTGTGATTCCTTACTTGTGAGTATTTAGGGTATTCAGAAGTCTATTTCAATTCCAATTTGGAGCAAGAGGCAATTTTTCAAATATTTTATACAAACTGGAAATTTCACAACTGCTTCTTTCAGAAACATTGATGTGCAGCATAACTAGCTACATTTTCCCTCTTTTTAGGTATCTAGCATCTCAGATGCATCAGGATTCTTTAATAACTAGCAGGAAAAAATAAGCACTTGCATATCGATAAAACATATTATAAAAATGCACATTACAATGAGAAAATAACATGCTATTAAAGCACATTTCTTTACATTGAGTGTAAAGTCCGGATTCCAGGAATCTAAAATCTTAAAACACCTTCCTCCCCGCTACCTACTTCTTGGGCTTAACTTCACTCCCCTACTTTCTACCTCCTCCTCCACTGTGGTGCAGGGTGACAAGGAATGAGGGTTGTGGTCAGTGCATCACATGTTGTCTCTGATGCTCCTTCTGCCTCAGAGGAAGGGCTCCTCACATTCTTCCCCTTCTCCATCATGGAGTCCCTCCCACAAGGAGAATCCTCCACAACCTTCCTCAACTTGAGTCCTACCTCGGGGCTGCAGTTCTTCACAAGCTGTTCAGTGTGGGTATCTTCCATGGGATGCAGTCCTCCAGGAGCAGACTGCTCCAGTGTGGGTCACATATTCACATTCCTCTCTTCTCTGGCTGTTACTGGTGTTGCACAGGTTTTCTTTTCCCCATTTTTAAATCTGTTATTCCAGAGGTGCTGCCACCATTGCTGATGAGTTTGGCCTTGGCCAGCAGCGGGTCCACCCAGAAGGTGACTGGCATTGGCTCTGTCAGACATGGGGGAAGTTTCTAGCAGCTCCTCACAGAAACTACCCGGCAGCCCCACACTACCAAAAGCTTTCCACTTTAACCCAACACATTCTGCACCTCAGCTCTCTGTATCACATATGTAAGAGCTATCATTAAAGCCCACATTCATCACACAAACTTCATAAACTTCACTAATATCAAGAAAAAGAATTTTTGACACCAGAAGCAAAATTCCGTAATCACAATACCAAAGTCAACAATTTGCACACAATCGACCCCTTGTCCCTTCAGCACAATTACAACAACTGAAATTCCCTGCGATCAATCCATTCTTTGCTCTCAAATATCATTCAGTCACTGTCTTGCCCATTACCTCTCCTTATTCCCTTTACAATCTGTTGATCAGTGTGACTATAAACAAAAAACAGTAGTGATGTGATACCTTCATTCAGAGAATTCTCTTATTTGTTCACTTGTTCTCTTGTCTTTGCTCTGGAGACATCTGTGACATTTTACCAGCCAAAACCATATTCATGAATGTGTGAATGATTAAACAAAATGTAAAAACGTCTTTGCCTTAAGGAACATCTCTGACTTTTGAGCTCTTGACCCACAGTTTTCAAAGAGGTGTAGGGATCAGTGGATAGGAAAATAGTCTAGAAACCAGCAGTTGTTATTTCTGGTTTCGGCTCTGCACAGGACTGTCTTGATGCAGGTCTCTGAACATGCCATTTCACATTTCTGTTTTTATGTCCTCACTGAGACATTGTTTTTTCTATTTAAGTGGAAGTCATTGCAGCAGGGATTTGCACTTTGTCCTGTGTTGAGTGTGATGGATTTTCTAGAACCTATCGTCTGGGCTAGCTTGCTTCTCCAGCTGTCAGCATGTGAAGTAGACATCTATCATCACCAATTAATTGTATCTTATAAAGTTCCTTGTGCCTGTTGAAGCTGACGGATACATTTGTCATTATCACGTTGTAAAGCATCTCCCAAGCTTCTCTCTGCATGGAAGCTGCCCAACCAAACATGATTTTTTTTTTTCAGGAGTTTTTCCCAAAATAGTGTCTGGATTGGTACTCTCAGTGGAGTTTTTAATATTTTCAGTTCTTCAATATGCCATCTCTTTAATACTTATGCAGACTAAAAAGCTTTGCACTCAGGGAAGTCCCCCAACTTCCTTGAAAAAAAGAGTCTTTTATTCCATTTAATTCAGTATGTGGCCTTACACTAGCTTGGAAGTTTACTTCTATATGGTGACAAAGCTGCTTGAGAACATCCAGATACATATATTATTCATCTGTTAATGTGAATAGGCTTTTTTAGTCTCTTGTGTTGCCAAATACTTGGTTTTTTAATGTTATTTCTTTATTACTCATAAACTTCTTCAGAAGATCATAGTTATACGCTTAATGTAGTCTCCACATAAATTAATTTTGTATAAACTTCTTTAGAAGATTAGGTTTCTCTGAAGTACAAGGTTACTTTGAAGCAATTTCAGAAGGTTTGTTGAAAGTTGCAAACAAAGGCTCTTGTGAGGAATTTATCAAGTTTTTAAGGGCCATTTACATTTAGGCCGGTGGAACCTGAAGAATAACTGACCTTCCTCTCTAACTCATTTCCAGGTTATCAGTGTTTACTTTAGAATGTGAGGCTTCTTCAGATCTAGAACAAAATATTTCAAGGAGAAGTTAACCAGAACTGATATACCTGTTTTAAGTAGACTTAAGTTAGAGGTGATTCCTGGCAAAGCACAGCTTAAAACATATCAAAGAAATAGATTCCAGCATTTTGTTCTTAAGAATGACTTTGACATTTAAAAAAACATTTTTCATTCAAAAAATAGATTATCAAGACCGCATTTTCTTCAGGTCCTGATAAATGTACTCCTAAATGGGTATCTTGCACAAAAGAAGCCTCTACTTGTTTCAATAAAAGCTAATGTTAATCAATTGTTTTATGACCAAGTGGTTTCTACTTACAGTAACCTGCTCTTTATCCTATATTTACCACTTACAACTGAAAATGTGTGTTTCATTAAAAACACACATATTCAACTACAAGCTAAAACCCCCTCAGCTATTTGAAACTCCATTTGGTGTGTGTTTCCTTCCTCAAAGGGATGCACTCTAAATTCTTTGCCACTATTGTGACAGGCTTTATCCAACTAATTTGTAACAAGCATGTTTGGTTGCTTATAGAAGCAGTTTTTAATTTGCTTATTCAGTTGCTAAAACCTGATCTTAGGCAGAACACTCATAAAGACACTTCTAAATTTTTTTCAGTTGGCATCCAATCTTCTTATTAAGTGCAATATAAGATCTACAGGGCTTTGGGGGTTTGGGGCACTGTCTGCTACTTGTACTATTTAAAGATATAAACTAAGTAAAACTGAAGGCTACATATGCTCTTTAAAAGATGCAGGAAATACTTACTGATCTTTTTCTGGTTTGCTATCATTATTGTCACTGTTATTTGCTTTTACGGCGTAGAAAAGGATTTGCAGCTATTCAGCTAATGGAATACTTCCCCCCTGATCAATTTATTGAACGTTGTCATATGTGAAAAACATGTTGCTTGGTTTAAGTTTGTTGGAAGAAGTTTATAGCATGATTAAACTGAGAAATTCCTTGTAGGCAAACTTTGATGGTGGGAACAAATCAGACTGTCATATTCTTTGGTGTGAAGAAATCCTGTATAATGATCCATAGAGGGTCCATGATTTGGTAGACCCTAAGTGAGCAAGTACTTTATCCTTTTTAGGATCAACTTGTCAAATTTTGGCACTGATGATAAATCATTAGTTATGCTCATGCATTTGCTTTTGGAGGCAGAATGCTTCATACCATGCAGCTTCTCTGTAGATTTTAGGTTGATTTTTATGGAAATGCATATATCTTGAAACGAGTGAGCAAATGGGGCACAATTTTATTTATATACTCACAATATTAAAGTGAGTCCAAACCCTATAAAGACAACCCTAGACTTTTAAAAATTTTTCTTTTAATCTAGAGTTGGTGGAAAGCTCAAGTAAATCTGAAGATTGTGCTATTCTAAACAGGAAAAGGACACAGAGAAAGCATTACAGATATTTTACATTTTCTCTCTGTCATAATCTCTGCTTTATCCAGACCAAGTATGTTCATTTACCCTTCATGCAGGCCCCCACTTCCCTCTGACAGTGACTAAAGACAGTGAGTATAGCTTGTACCTGTTGAGGAGATGTATTATTGGCTGCTTGCCATTTATTGATGGCATGGAAATCCATTAACTTTGACCATTCCTCCTGATTACATCCTATAAAGTGTTGCCAAATTGGGCACTATGGGATTGCCAAGGGAAGTATGAGGACATGGAAGAGAGGAGCACCTGTTCCTTGCATTGTAATCCTTGCTCTCTCAAGTAGCAATGTCAAGTGGCTCTTTTTTCACAAAATCTATGTCAGGAGCATTTCTGAGTCATTCCTCTTGTATTAATGTGAGGATATGAAGTCACACATCATTACTATGTTTTGGGAGATAGGCTGGAGCATTTTTCATGAGGTGGCATTCAAGGTAGGTGTTGGGTGAACAGGTTGATTTTCTCGTTGATTTTGTAGAACAGATTTTCTGTTGGAATTTTATTGCTGAGCTATTTAACATCCTTCAAGAATTTCACTTAATGTAAACATCTGTGTTTGGAACAGTCAAACTCCCAAATAAGCCTTTTAGGTTACCTAATATTAAAAAAACCATAAAGACTCTTATTCTTGCAGCCTTGGCTTCTCAAATTTCTCAGTCTGCTTACTGAGTAAGACGAGTTTTTTTTTAAAACATGACATAGAGCAAAATAACTTGGATAACTAGATTTTTTCCTCCCAAGTCTTCACTGTAATATTTTCTTAATGAAAGTGTTTAGATTTGGGAGGAAGGAGACATTTGTGTAGTTGAATAATTTCACATTTTGTACAAGCATTTTGAAGCAGATATTATTTACCAACTTCCTCAAACATCTGACAATATCTGATCACTACTGGATCATTCATAGAGAAAGCTTTGTTTCTTTATTTGTGCATATTTTCCTAATCAATCCCCTGTTCAGGACATGTGAGCTTTAATCCTAAATTTGCCACGACTTTAGCTTCCTGTGCTGTTTCTAACTGCATCTTTGATATAGTGTCTGCATTGGTTCTCTGTGTATATGAATAGAACTAGAGATGTTATGACTTTATGTAACACGTAAAAAGTTGGCATCGTTTGCTGTCAAGACACTTTGGTATTTAGGGGTTGTAAAATTAATGTTACATCTGTGCATACATTGGTATTTCTAGTAAGGTTGCTATTACATGATCATTATAAATAGCTATTTGTTTTTGTATGTATAAAATGCACACATCTTCTCTGCATATGCTAAACTGATTTCAGTGCTTTCAGGCTTTGGCGAAGCTGAAAATATAGTGCAACATATTTTTATTTTAGCACTAGTTTTCTCTCAGAAATTTTACGTTCATTGCCTAGACACTCTCACCTCCGTTTCTGGTCCTTTTGCTAACCAGTTGTTTGTTTAAAATGTATCCCTTAACATTCTAGCCTCATTTTTTTTTACTGTTCGGGGGGCCTGGGGGCAGTTGATTTAAGCCTTTATATTTCTGGTGGCTGGGACACATATGTTCTCTGTCCCCACGCAACTGGCATGTTTCACTCATTAACTGTTTGTTTCAGCTGCACTGTCTGTTTTCCGTGGGAACTGTGAAGATTTGAGATGGTAATGTACTTTCAAAGACAGAAAACAATCTCACTTACTCCCTTAACACAGCTAAGCTGGTAGGAAAGCCTTTAATAACCTCAGCTTATGTTTTGTTATACGCTGTTGTTTCAGGTTCAATGGATCCAAAAGACTTTCTGAGGGAAGCACAAATAATGAAGAACTTGAGACATCCAAAGCTTATACAACTTTATGCTGTCTGCACTTTGGAGGACCCAATTTATATTATTACCGAGCTGATGAGATATGGAAGTCTTCTAGAATACCTTCAAAGTAAGCAAATTACTCCAAACTCATTTTAAATGTGCTGCAGTTTAGTAAATACACTAACATAAAAGACAGAAATACAACACCCAGGTTTAATATAAAGGCTGCATTATTTGTCATGTGTGGGGGTGAGAAAAGCAGAAAGAAAGGTTTATGAATTTTTGACGTGCCAAAGTATTTGAGAAGTAGGAAAAAATCACATTCACAGTCTGATTCTTGCCTTATAATGGCCCATATTTTTTCAGGCAGTTCTGTGAGTAGATGGGAACATACACAAAGGAATAAAAATATAAGTATCCAGAAGGATAGGTCATCATATTTGACATGAAATAGAGGCACTTCCACAAAATGTACTTAACAGCTTTGAAAACTATTACTAGTCAGGGATAGCTTTTCACTAAAATTTGTCCCTTGCCTATCTCATCAGGGCTTTTATCTCAGCAGCACTTCAAAGTGCTCTTTTGAAGGCAAATAATAATTAAAAATAAAATTGTACAGCCTGGAACAGACTAGCATAATGATTGCACTTTTAAGTTCACTCCTGTTCTTGGGAAATGCTTGATTCTAGTGTTGTTACCAATTTTCAGTTTAGCAGATGTCTGTAAAAGATGCTAAATGTCTGTAATGATCTCTTGAAGAAAAAATGTTTGCCGCAATAGTCATGCTGAATTTCTTCTCTGTTTCCAGCCCGTAAAGCAAAGCCCTGTGTAATACCACAGACAGCATTTACCATGACACTCGCCTTCCTCATATTCTCTGCCAAACCATTTTTAAATGGGGGTCTATCCATGCACAATTACAGCTAAAAAATCTCTGACACAGGAACAGCCCTACCAGGAGCTGCCCAGAGTGGGTTTGCCATGACCTTGGGCCAGATCATCTACAGTTTTGTAGGCATTTACTGGCCAGAGGTAGCAAGGTACAAATTTCCTTTAAATTCTCATCTTTGGTGCCTTGGTGTGCAGATTGCCGCTTATCTGATTAAAAGATCCTGGCACATCAGGAAATGATTGCTGTGCATGGAAATAGTTATTGCACTGGAGAAATAGCTCAGGATGAGTCACAGCTATTGCAGAGGTGAAAATTGGCCTGTTAGTGTGCACAGAGTAAACATGTCCAGGGCACATCAGTGCTGCAGGCTGTGTGTGGATCGGTTGCCAGCATATGCACAGCACCCTGCTCCTTGCCCAAGTGCTCACTCCTGTAGCTCTTCATCAGAGACTGTCGAAAGTCAGTTGGTTTCCAGGCAGCCATCAAGATACCCGTAATGATGTCCAGTTGAAATCCAGCCTGGAGGTATCCCTCCTTGTCTGATGGCCGATGCACAGGGAGGTACAAAGAACTAAGAGGTGGAGGCAGAGATCCAAGGGTTTTGATAGGTATTGTGGTCAGAGAAAAGTCTTTGCTGTCAGTGAAAGTAATAAGGAAAGAGATTTGAAGCTTGGCTAGAGCTCTGTGACTGGAAGTGATCTGTATCAGCTGGAGTGAGCAGCTGCTGATAAGTTTCCTTGAGACTCAGTCTCCGCAGGGAACAGGAAAACATTTCCAGAAGGCTTCTGTCTCTGTGTGCACTATAGGTAAATATGGCAAACTAGAGCAGAGGAAAGTCCAGAGATATTCTTTGTTCCTATTCCCCTCCTAGAACTGCATGGTATGCTTTTCCAGCTTTAAAAGTCTCTAATATTTTATTCACAGTTACTACCACATTTCCCCATAATGACAGCTACTTAATAATGACGGACATGTGAATTCCCCGTGCACACTCTAAATGTACTTTGGGAGAGTTCTTGATGAACACTGCTATGCAGAGTTACTGAGCTGCCACCAGTATGAGAAAAATGCACCTGAAAACTTCTCTTTGTTATTGGAAGTGAATGAAATTGTCATAAATGTATGAGTGCTTTTATCTATTCTGATAGACCTGGGGCTTGTTCTGGCAGGGGCACAGTCTTGAAGTTCGGTGAATTATTATGGAGGCAATGCCCTCACTGGAGAAAGTGCCGCTTATTTATTTTTCTCCCTTTTATTGTCAGATATCTGTCAATGAGAATATTTTCCTGTCTTTTCTGTATGAGATATTGTGATTGATTGCTTAGAACAGGGTCCAGACCCCAAGACTTTAATATTTTCTCTAATAAATTTTTCATATGAGGTTGAGGGTTTTGTCAGCCTTCCAGTACCTAAAGGGAGCCTACAAGAGAGCTGGAGAGGGACTTTTTACAAGGCTAGGTAGTGACAGGACAAGGGGGAATGACTTTAAACTGAAAGAAGGCAGGTTTGCATTAGGTAATTCTTAGAAATTCTTCACTGTGAGGGTGGTGAGACACTGGGACAGCTTGTCCAGAGAAGTTGTGCTTGAACTTGTGTACTTTGTCTGGCCCAGCCTGAGGTTTTGGAGGTATAGTCAGAAATCTTTAAGAGACAGACTTACACGATTTACACTTCAGATCCCAAAGAGACCTGTAAGTTCATCCTCTGTCTTTGTGCACAGGTTGTAGCTCCTGGTCAGCTGAGGCTCCTCCTTAAAGCTTTCCCTTCTTTAGCTCCAGAACAGCTGCAGTGCAGAACCTGCTTAAAGAGAGAGATCATCCAAGATATACTGCAGCAGCCAGGGCAACAGCGGCCTCTTCCCCTCCCTCAGCCCACAGGCTAAAGGCACTAGGTCAGCCCAGTCTGGTATTCCAAACAGGCCCCAGTGAAAGAAGTGTTTTTTCAGCTGCCACTCCACTGTTAGAGGTGGATCTCATCCTTGTCCTTTAGCACGGTGCACCTGAGAGTCCTGCATGGAATAAGACAGGGAGGGTTTAGCAGCTCTAACTCCTATTCTGCACTGAAGCAGCTCACTAACACGAGGCTGATGAGTCACCCCATTTTCCTGTGGCATTGCCTTATTTTGTCTTTTGGAGCAAGCTTAAGTCAGGCTGTCCTGGAGCCTCGGCAGGCCAGTGACAAACTTGTGCTCAAGCTGGTCAGCATCCATGCCTGCTCTCACCAGCAGGCAGTTCACAACACGTGCAGATGAAGTCATGTGAAAGGGAATATTTAAAGCTCTCTCACATAGGTTACCTTCCAAAACCCAGGTACTAATGCAAGGTGCTTGTACACGTTTAGTTATTTTCCGATTAAATACAACCTGAGTGTCATTTGTGGATCTATGTCTTTTAAGAGGAATAATAAATGTTGACGCCTGCCAGTTATCAGAACTGAAAATCTTCAGAGTGTTGTATTATTCTGTGGACTGAGTGGGTTTTCACACAGCCTGACTTTTGTCCCTCTCTTTTAAAAGTCCAGGCAACTATGAAATATACATGTAGGAGAGGAAAATACTTTCTGAGTCAACAATAGAAGTAAATAATCTTAGTGCTGGATTATCATGACAACAAGTTTAGCCTCAAGAAGGAAGTAGGGCAAGGCACATACAGGACAAAATTTTTTTTTTTTTTTTTTGCCTAATGTCAGAACATCCAGATAAGCAGGAAATTCAAGGCCTGGAGATTGCAGAATAGATTAGTAAACAATGGAATTTCCCACTTTTCATAAAGTGGGATTGTAAGGTTCCATCAGATAAAGTGCCAGAACTGGAGGAGGCTATGCAAAACAATGCTTAGACCACTATCACTGCAAATCAATTAAAAATAAATGAGAGAAAACTGCCAGCTACAAAAGTTTTATTTCTCTAACACAGAGGCAGTAAAAAGTCACCAACCTGATGAGAAAGAAGAATTGCCAATAAGCCTAGCAGCAAGCATTCAGCTTTTTGGTATTAAGATTCTGAAGCAGAAGGTTGAAACTGTTCTGTGTTAGAGGCTACAGAGGTAGGAACTCATGCTTCAGCACTGCAGCATTTGAGACTGGGTGACAGTGGTCCTTGAATGTAACACTGATTTGGTTTACCATCGATTACCTCATGGTTTAAATTCTTTGCATTGGGAAGCTTGGTTAGCTGTCCCCAAAATGCCACAAAAGCCCTGAATTTGTACTCTAATATCTTGTACCCCAATGAATTTTTTTTTTTTGGTTGCCTGTCTTACAATTTCTGGCTGCAGTCTTTCATGGCCTTAGACTCTTTCCTTCACTTGTGGAGGCAAATTGCTCAGCTCAAAGTTCTTCTACTGCATTGTTTGAACAATGATCTTTGACTGCCAAATCTGAATTTCTGGGATTTGCTTATCTTTGTGTGGTGAGAATGACATGCACATTGCTTCAAAAAGTTCTACTGGAGAAGCAGGCAGCTTGAAAGCATGTCAAGAGGTTCTACTGTTGAGTAGCAACCACAGAGATAACAGCATGAAGCACTCAAGTGGACTAGAAAGTGAATATGAGAGTTACACTTGACAGCAGATGGTAGTTTTTCCTAGTAAGAATCATCAGAGAACAGGGAACAAGGATAATTTTGTGCTTTTCCATCTTTAGTCAGCTCTGGCTACAGCCATTGGGTACTGACATTAACACTTGCTCACAGTTTGGAACAGTTTTATGAACCTGTCAGAAAGGTGCATACTGTGTTACTATCAGTAGATAAAAGATTTTCTCTTTGGACTGTGTCAGCAGCTCCTTCCTGGCCTAGATCAACTCCTGCATTTAGTATCTCCTCTTTTAGAGAAGATGGGACGGGCATTGTTACTCAGCTATTGTGAAATAAGTAAAGTCATTCACTAATCCCTGTTCACCAATCCCTGTCATTTGGCCAGGCTGTTACTTTATTGCATTGCACACTTTGGTTCGTTGGTGTTGGCTGCTTGAACCAGTCAGGTTTTCAGTTTCTTATGTCTGAAATCTGCACGTTGTTCCTGTTCTTATGCTGTTCTTGTCATCTCCTTTTTAAACAGAAGATGGAGGCTCTCAAATCTCCCTGACACATCAAGTAGACATGGCTGCTCAGGTGGCTTCTGGGATGGCATACCTTGAATCTCAGAACTATATCCATCGGGATCTGGCAGCCAGGAATGTTCTTGTTGGTGAACACAATGTTTACAAAGTGGCAGACTTTGGACTTGCAAGAGTTTTTAAGGTAGGTTGTGAGGGGGCTAATTGTCTCTGCTTTTAACTCTGGAGAACAAGGTGGAAGAGGCCAACTAAAGAATGAATTGTAGCCCTGAATTGCTTAGTTCAGACAAAGATAAGCCCAGGGAGAAAAGGACCCATAATGTGTTCATTTGTATCTTCTACCTGCATTATCCCATATGAGGTTAGGAGTTGTCCTGTGCCTTTGTGTCAGTCTGAAGAATCCTGGTGTCTGCTTGCCACCCAGAAATAAGCCTGGCAAGCAGTACCCTTTGGTGGATAAGCTTTATCCACAGTGTCTGCAACATGGAGAGGAATGACGGAAAGATTATACACCTGGGCCTGTAAGGGAAGATGTATAAAAATGTATTGACAGCTATTCCCTCCTTTTTCATTTCCCCACTGCCTCCATGATGCTTGTGAGAGTAGGTAGTAATCATAAAATGGCCTTATTCCTCTCCACAGCTAACAGCAAAGTTCATAAAGTGAGCTCTCAGAGCTTTAAATCTGATGCAGTCACAAATTCTTTGCCACTGCACTGTTTTGTTTCTTTTTTCCTCTAGCTCTTGAAAGCAGAGAAAGCCAAGTATCACTGACCAAGATCTCCCTATGAAAGAGTTGTGGTTTAGAAACGAGACTTCCTACCCCTGAAAATGGTTTAATCAGTGTTGGAAAGATTTAATTTGCCATATTTTATGGATTAATATTTCAATATTAAATCCATAATTTCCGAGTCTGTGTTTGTTTGGGTTTTATTATTTATTTATGTTCTTGCTCTGAGAAGGAAAAACAGAGAAAAAAGTCCTCTGCTTCTCATCTGGTTTTTTCATTCAAGCAGCAGAAATTGAAGTTCGTAAGAGAATTGAATTTATTACATACCGAAGTATAGAATAATGGCTTAAAAAAGGCATCAAGGGCCTTTGAAAATTATTTTAATTTAATCTTGATTGTTCTAAATATGCATAAGTTCATATTTCAAGATTTTCAATGTAAAAATATATATATTTTTAAATGAACAATGCTCATAATGGATATTTCTCTTCTGTCCTCACTAGAGAGGGTAATAATTTACAGCTGTTACTATTTCTTGTTGAAACTGAACTTTACTAAAATACTCAATCATAGAGTCATTTGGGCAGACCTTGTTAGAAATATTTTGTCTCTTAAGCCAAAACACTAACATGGTCACAATACAAAGGATTAAGTGTGAGAAATTAAATCTGTATTTTCACATGTGTTATTTATATAATGAAATAATTTATTGTTTCTAAAGATGAGTGTTATGGTCAAGATGCCAACTGTATCAGTATAGAGATACAAATCAGTAACAACCAGTATTTTCAAAACTACAGAGCACTGCAGCTGGGAAACATACATACTGTATTTAAACAATCGAAAAAGCAAAATCTGGTACACATATGCCTGGATTTACATGTGAAAAACTTGACCAAGGCTTGGGTGTGACTTGTGTACACTAAATTACATGTAGGTATTAAAGAGAGAATAAATGTTCACAAAATTTAGATGTCTGTGCAATAAACCTTTGAGGACATGATTCTACAAATTTGCAAGTCAACAGTTTTTCTATGTGTCTTTCACCTACACTTTACATTAATTTATTTGACTCACTGGAATCTAATATGTTGATTTGAACCAGCCAGAGTTTATTCTTTCATTCCCAAAAACCTGCTTAAGTGACTGTTATGAAAGTCAATGGCCCTTCAGCACCACAATAAATCACAGAAGAAAGGTTCTGAAATTTATTAGCTCTTGCTCTTGCCTTCTCTGTTCACTGAAGACCAGACGTGGAGACATTTGGTCTCTAGTGTCAGCAGGATGCTTACACTGCCACTCCTGACAGACTTCTGAAATCTTGCATGCCTGGTCCAGAATTCACAGTAGCAAGTCATAATTAATCAGGAGACACTCCAATGCTGGGTGCTTGCTTGAAATGACAAATGCTTTAGAAAAGCCTCTGATGAAGCCTCTGCATTTCTCAACTGCAAAGCCGAATCCAATGACTTCAGAAAATGGGTATTTTAATGTCATGAAAGACACGAGTTTGGATAAAAGATGGTAAGATCAAGCACATGCTGAGCTTAGTCAGATGCTTAAGTGCTTTGCTGAAGCAGATGTGAAATCAGGCTTGCTTCGTTTTACCCATGGCAGGTAGAAAATGAAAACGTATATGAAGCCAGGACTGAAACAAAACTCCCAGTGAAATGGACAGCCCCGGAGGCAATCCGCTACAACAGATTCAGCATTAAATCAGATGTCTGGTCATTTGGGATACTTCTGTTTGAAATAATCACCTATGGGAAGATGCCTTATGCTGGTAAGTACTTTTACCTAAAGAATGATGTCGAATTTTTTCTTCCTTTCAGAATGACAAAAAAAAGAAGGTTGAATGCCTGTACTGCAGGCATGTTAGAGGGTTAGAACTTTAAAGAGAGAAAGAAGGCTGTTCAGATGAGGTCCATTTAGTGGGTCAGATCTGGCTTCCCCAGGCTCCCTGGAAGCTTTGCAAAGGCTGTGATTAGCACACATTCAAGCTTTCTCTTGTTGGAGTCAACCTGCACTGCTCAGGCACCTAAGCCATCTGGCTATTTTCCTCCAGCATCAGATCAAAGATGCCAACTTTTGGAATATTAAAAAAGGTAAGAAAGAAAGGAAGGGGTTTTTATTCCCCAACCTATCTTTTGAAATTTTTTTTTTAGTATATCCCATGGAAGAATAGATTATGTGTGAAGCACTGCACAAGCACTTCAGGAAAAAGGTGTCTGAAAATTAAATCAGACTGTTTTTACCCTCTTCCCTCATATTTGATTATTGCAGTGAAAAGTCTTCATAAAGGAAAGGATTACAAGAATTAAATAATTAAAAAATAAAATGTCACCCACCTCAAAGTAGACATAGTAGTCTGAGAGCAGCTACTATTTCTAGTACTGTGAGAAATGCTCAAGGAACTGTGGGTCCAATAACACCAGATATCAGTGAGATGATTGACTGTGACTCATTTTGTGCTGGTGAGTAGAACTCAAGGGAAGAACTAAAGCAAAAAAAAGTTATGTTGCGTCTATACAGGCCTGAGGGGTAGTTTGTTCACCGTAAACTACATTTCACAGGGTCCCAAACTGATATTTTCTGTAAAAGGAAAAATTGATTTTGCTTTTTGATTCCCACCCTCACCCCCTGCAAAATTGTTCTGAAGAAAAAAAAGCAAAGCAAAATGTCCTGAAGTCTTATATAAATTATAGTAGTGTGCATATGGCCACACACACATAAATAAATCATTTTAGTATAAAAAATATGTAACAGCGTGACTCTGGATATTGTCTGAAAGTCCATTCAGTATTTCCCCTTTGCAAAGGCATAGTTTATCCATATCTTGAAAGTAGAAAATGTCCTTTTGCCATGGCTATTTTCTTACTTGGTATTACTTCCAGGAGTTTGTTCTCAATAATCAGCTAGGAGAAGAGGTTATGTAGATTTGTGGTGGCAGTGGGTAATGTGCGGAGGAAACACCATTCAGAGATCTAGGGAAAAGAAGTTAACACAATTCAAGATTTAATTTAAAGAATAAAAAAATTGAAAGAGAACAGGACAATAGCCTTAGTATATAAAGGTATAGCAAAGACAGGGGAATGGTTTCTTCTCCATGACTGGTGGCGATGGAGCAGGCAGGATGCCATCGCCCAGACGTCCTCAAGGAAACTTAGGGCTGACTTTAGGGAAAAGTTCCTGAATGTGAGGAAAATACAACAGGTTTTCTTGGGAGATTTTGTAGTCACCGAGGCTAGAGGGATTTAGGAACTATTTTAGCTAAATAGATGACAGAAAAATTTTGACAAACCCAAATGGTGGAGGAAAAGCCTCACACCCAGACAAACCTATTTGAGATGCTTTGCAGGTGACGCAGTCAGGATGAGGCATTGGGAAATGTTGGAGGTGGTTTTTAATTGCTGATAAACAGCAAGAGATGAGGCCCTGTCACTGGAATTCTTCAAGGTCAAGCTGGAAAGGATTTTGAACAACCTGGTCTAGTGGAATGTGTCCCTGCCCATGGCAGGGGTTTTGGAACTCAGTGATCTTTAAGGTCCTTTCCAACCCAAACCATTCTGCGGTGATTCTATGATGAAGAGACAGAGGAACTCATGGCATCCCTAAGTAGACCCTGAGTAGCCTGATGAACTCATTTCGGGTTGCAGGTATGCCAGGACACCAGGTGATCCAGGTGCTGGATGATGGGTACAGACTTCCTCAGCCGGAGACGTGCCCAGCACCACTCTACGAGATGATGCGGCAGTGCTGGAACGCAGAGGCCAGTGGGCGGCCCACCTTTGATGCCCTCAGCAAGCAGCTGGAGAGCTACTTTGACATCAAGTCCTATTCCTATGCCTAGGCCCAGGCTATGGGAAATGAACCCTCAGGAAGCTACTGAAGGGCATGTCCTAGCCAACATGGCTAACAGGGGGCTGTGGAATCGGCCTAACCCCAGATATGTAGGTTATTTGGGGGTGCTGAGGAACCCTGGTACATCTCATCCCTCCTCTGATCTTCAAAGACTCTTAAAATTTTTGCTGCTGGCAAGTGTTTTGCAAGACAAAGCATCAGGAAGCTGGAGGAGTGGGTGTTTCTAAAAAATAAAGTGTCTTCTATTTATTTTAAAATTACAGATTGCAAGAATAAACAAATGGAATGAGTCAAGTTAAGTAACTTTTGCAGCTTTTTGTTATTTCTTTATTGGAATAATTATTTGCTGTTACTTAGATTTTTTATTTCTACCAGTTTGTTCTCATGAAAGAACGTGATGGCTCTGCACAGCAGGATCTGTGCTCCCAGAGTCCTCCAATTGTGAAAAATAATAAAAGTAATCCCATGACTGTGATGACTCTGATTTGGCAGAGTCCAAATTAATTGGCTTGCTTAGACTTGAAGTACATGTGCTTTTGCTATATCTGAAAATAAACAGATATTTATGGGAAAAAAAGGAATTATTTTGTTTTGTAGATGCACAGGCTGATCATTTTATATTTTGTCTACTGTACTTCTTTTACAAGAATAAACAAAATTATTACTAAATTTCTGAAACTGTTTGTTCTTAAGATCATTAAATAGTGCCACAGAACCTATGCATTATTGTGCATTGAACTGTAAGGATTTATTTTATGATTCTTAATTGTAGAGATATTGGAGGAAGAGATATTTTAACATGAACTCAAGACTGTCTCAATATTTTAGAGTGACAACCTTTTCAATCCTGCTCCCCCAAATCACAAACCCTCTCCAACAGGCAGGTCTACGTATTTGGCAGAGTAACTAGCAATCCCTTCTTCTACCTTCTCCAGATTCAAGTTTAATACAGGAGATTTAAGTAACTGATAATCCATTTTATTTTGTTCCATGGAGAAATGGAGCCCAGGTGCTTCTTCTAGCAGTCTTTATAGCTAGAGATGCTGAATTTTTTTTTTGTCCTTTCCCTAACTACAATATTGGTTCTGCTAAAATCTGGTATCATTGTGACAGTTTTATATTCTCATTTGTGAGGCTTACAGAACCAAGTTTTAATTATTTACTTATGATTCGTCGGTTAATTATTTAACAGCATAATTCAGGAATTAAGAGCTGTACTGTGTTAACATAGTGTGAGGTCAGTATAAGGGTGCTGCCATTTTCCTCTAATATCAGAGAAATTCATGACTTTAAGGTCTGGGTGGCTTTTATTACATCTTTTTCATATTATTTTCTTTGTTTAATATTTCAAATAAATTCATCTCTTTTGCTTGCCTTGCTTCTAATTTTTAATTTCCTTTCCCCCTCTACCTTTGCAAGGCAGAACACCACTTGTTTCTTTCATACACAGCTCTTATTTTTATCATTTTTCAAAAGCCCTTTCCTTATTTACTGTTTTTTTCCTCTTTCTATCTCACTACAGTGTCTTTCCATCACTGTGTCTATGTTCAACTTAATTTTCTGTGCGGTGTTTCTCTCAACAAACCCTCTTTATGCTAATTAAATCTGTAAAGCATAATAAAGCCATAATTAATTAGCTGTCATAGCATCCATGTGATTTTGGAAAGTAATCATCCACTCTGAGAGAAGAAGAGGTTAAATGGCTTTGCCAAACCCATCTGATAAGACTTGGCATGGAATGACTTGGGAGATTCCCAGGCAAAGTCTCCTGCTGTCCTCTGTCCATGCTTGTTTTGAGACTTGTGCTAGCTACTGGCTCATGGCCTCAACAAGATGTTATTTATGATTATCAAACCTCCATCAATCCATGCATCTCTCATCTAGCTAGGAGCTGTGTTTAACACTTTTACAGTATGAGGTTAACAAATCCCACAGAGTGGGTTTTATGTAATAAGAATAGGAATGCTGTTATTTGGAAAGATCTCTGAGTCAAACTTGTGATCTTCATGCTCAGGTAATATTTCTAACATGATTTTTCAGACTTATAACATTAAGAATGTTGCAAATAAAAGCTGAGTTTGTCCAATTAAAAAAAACCCCGAAACTGCTGATAAAAGAGATAATCTTGAAAAGCACAGACGTGTGCATTTCACAGGAGACAAGTTGCCAGGAAAAAAAAAAAAGAATTGACAGCAGGGAAATAGGTAAGTTTTCAGAATTCCAAATTACACCAACTGGTCCAAGCTGCTCTCTGCTGGCCTCTGCCCTTGGGTGGAAGTTAACAGGATATTGCAGAACCTCACTGAAGTGACACCAGTAATTCTGAAGAAATCCCACCTGTACAATGAATATATTCCTAAACCAACATTTAGGGAGTAGAAAGTCTATTTGTCCTGCTAAATTGACTTCTTTGTCTCCTTAATTTCTTCTATAGTCAAAGGAGAGAGAGAGGTTCCTTGAGATGAGGAATCAGTGCTCCAAAACTGCATTTCTCCTCTGAAGCACCCTTGGCAGGGTTCTCTGTGTTTGCCGCTGTGAAGGAATCTGGCAGAGATGAGACCCTTTGCAGAGGAGTGTGTGTAATAATCCACATGCTGCAAACTGCAATCAGCTGTTTCAAGCTCACTCTACCAAGTGTGGCCTCGGGAGCCACCTTGGGCTGAAAGGAGCAGAAGCTGCAAGTGAGCTGCACCCTGCTGAGCTGTGTGAGGAGCAGGCACCTGCATGTGATGGCCTCCAGGTGATGCAGCCTGGCACTCGGGGCTGCTGCTGGCAGGCACCTTTCCCTGCGGTTGCATCTTTTCACTCCATCTCTGCTTTCTCTTTGTGTGCTTGCGCAGCCACAGCTGGTTAATGGAGTTCGGGTCTGCCAGCTGCCTCTCCTATGTGCTGGCCCAGGGTGGGAGACCTGCAGTGCTGTCTGAAAGCAGCAGGAGGTGCACTTTGGTGTGTCTCATTATAGGCACTACATCAAGTAAATTAATTTTGTGGTCATCTTTGGGGCAGCCTGTGCATGTCTGGCCTCCCCAAAACGTACTGTAGGTGAAAAGGTGAGGTGAATCTTTGTTTTCCAAGCATGAGCTTCATTTCCATGTGTGTCCTGAGACCAGTGCACTTTCTTTTCATAGGAAATTTAAAAGCAAGGAAAAGCAGGAAAGTAAGTTGTTCATTTTTCTCTTTCTCTGGGTTGCACTAAGTCTGGTGCCTGGAAGAGTCCCTCTGCCACGATGAACAATCCAGTGGAACAATCCAAGCTTGGAAACCACAGATGCTGATCTGAGATCCACTGCTTCCTCTTTCTGGCTTAAATCCATGCACTTGCACTCATGCCCTCATTTTGCCTGTCTGGAAACTGCTGGTATACCAGGAAAATGCTGCCACTCTAATATGAGGTCAATTTTGGATTTTTGTTTTTCCTTGGGCTAGCAGAGGAATAAAGGAGACAAAAATCACTAAATGCAACAGAATCAGTAAAGCTATGGAAATAAAAAGTAAAATGGAAAATTAATCATTTGTTTTCAGCTCTTTCTTTCCATATTTTTGCAGTCAAATGCATCCATTATTAAGAAAGACTGGAGGAAGAAAGCAGCAAAGAGTGATAAATATTCACAGAGTTCAATTTGCTTACAGGCAATGCAACAAGCAAAACTGTACCTTTTCAAGCCCATTTCCATTTTATAATAATTTTATTTATATGACAGATAACAATTACAGTCAGAAGTCTTTGCTATGACTTGTTTTAAATTAAACCTCAAGGTTATCATTTCCAGTTATAGTGCACAGCAAGATAGGTTTAACAGATCTCATTCTATTCTTGAGGTCTTTTATGTTCAAGGCTCTGCTAGAACTGTCTATTGCACTTGTTTTTACCTGATGGATCATGGAGGGAAAATAATGGATTCAGTTATGAGAAACAGTAACAGATTTTTTTGAACTGACATAAATTTCTGTGTTTAGATAGAATAAAAGGATCGGGAAGAGATAAGTTGAATTTTCTACAATAGACTGGTCCTTGTGAAATTCACTTCACATAAATTGTGCTGAGATGTCTTTTATGTAATGTTTTATTTATGTAATTCAGTTATTCTTTGACAACTAAATCATTTTATGTGGTTTTACAAATGATAACTTAAAAATGCCCAACCATAAAGAAAGAACCTCTATTTTTCTTAAACTCTCCATTCCTCAGAAAGTTATGGAACAATGCAATTGAGCAGTAAGTATTAGAGAGTCCCTGGTGTTTATTTTTTTTTCTTCTGTTGGAGAACTTTGCTCACTTAATCTGCATTCAAGAACATACGCAGGGATATTAAATGTGACAGCTTAACAGGGAATCTTCTACCTCTTGTATTCCTTTCTCTTTGTGTCCATTGTATCTCATGCTTGCTCTCCGAATTACTTGACTATGAGCAGAAATTTTCTTTGTGTGCGTTTGTAACTGACAGCAAACAAGGAACTGAACCAGCCAAGTGCGTTATTTTGTAGTGGCTCAGACTCAACAAATTATCAGCACATAGAAACAGAGCACATGACTTATTCAAGTGATTGCTCCTTCTGCTCCCTCTCCTACATGCTTCTGTTTCCCGCCTTTGAAAAGTGCTGAGCAAAATGCCCACTGAGTGTCCCCCAGCCATTGTGACTGGTCAGCTGCTTGTAGTGTATGGCTCTTGGAGCAGAGAGAAATGCTGCATGTAGGAGCTGTGCCACTGTGCTTGAAGAGATATAAGTGCGTAGTATATTTTTATGCAAAGCTGTGTGGCTTCCATTCTGTTCCAACAGCATCTGGGCCAGTGTGTGCCTCAGCCACTGCTGCAAAAGTTTGCTCAGAAGAGCTCTGTCTATGCTTGAACAAAATACTGAACTGGGGTCTATGAAAAAAGACTTAATTCTATCCACGCTTACTATTAGCAGGCCCATGTAATTTATTTTTTCAGTCTCAGGCTTCTCAGGAAAGACTAATGCAAAAGAAAAAAAATCAATGGCATGTATGAGCAAGCTGGGGAAATCACTGAAAAGTATTTTGGCATTTTAATCTTCACAGCTATATTGGGCTGAAGAATTCAGTCTGGCCTTAGTTTGGTATAGAGAAAATTAAAATGTACATTTGAAGCATTCAGTAGCCTAGAAATGAATTTTAGCCAATTTCTGGATCGCAATATCACTAGAATTGAAAACCTGGATAGAAATTATACCTTGGTTCCCACCACTGTTTTCAACAAAATAAATTCTCCAAAATTAAGTAGATATGGAGAAGACAGATATACAACATCTTGATTTCTTTCCCCTCCCCCCATTTTTTATACCAATATCATTACAGGAAGATTAGAATTGCTGCTGACTGAAAAGACTCTTTAGTTAGAGATAAAGAGGTTTTTTCTGTTTTTTTCTAAAGTAAAGTAAAGAAAAAAAAAGCTGAGCTGTAAAGATTATTCCTAAAATTACATTAAAAAAAAAAAAAAGAGAGAGAGATGGGAACAGTTTTTTCATACTTTCACAATTGCTCATGTCTTTAGAAAAGACAATGGTGAACATTTCAGAGCAAAGAAATTGAGCATTTCAGAAAGCTGCTACTGAATTTGTAACAAATGCTCGGAATAAGCTGATTGTGCTATTTACACGAATAAAGGAAAGCATATTGTCTTGTATTCTTGTTCTTTAATTACTTTGATATAACTGTCTGAGCATACTGATTGGAACTGTGTTTTAATATATGAGAGAATTCAAATATATATATATATGCAGCAATATCAAACCCATTTCCTGTTTCTCTCTCCATCTGGACAGTTATACCTCTGCTTAAAAGAATATCTAAACATTCAAAAATCTCTCTGTTTATGATGAGTTTCACGGTTTTCAACATTTTTTTCCCCTCTCAATATTTTTTTCTGTTCTTGATATTTAAAAAAACCATTTACTTGGATGTTTTTACATCTATGATCTATTTATTTAAATTTGCAAAGAGCAAAACCCACTCATATTCCAAAGTGCTCTATTACTCTGCCAAATGTTTAAAATGACCAAAAATAGAACACAAAGCATTTGGTGGGTTGTTTCTTCTCTGAGGCAGCTTCTTATAAGAAATACCTGTCTTCTCTGTGTCATCACCAGTATCTTAGTTCCACAGCCCTCTCAGAAGCCAGAAGAATGAAAACTGAACTTCCATGTTCTTCTGGAACTCCTTAGCTCTGGATTATTCTGCACCAAAATCAAAAGTTGGAAAAATGTACATTTCATTATTCCTTTTACCTCATCTTCCAAACATAGGCACCAGTCCTCCAAAGTCAGCAATGCCACCTGAAGCCACACTTACCACAACACTTTGATAATTACTGTCTCCTCTTCCACTATCAGTGTTGGCTGTCTCCTTAGCAAGCTGGCTCTCATCCATGCTATCATCTTTGCCAGATACCAGATCAGTTATGGAAAGACAGACATGCAGTAACAAGTTAGAAACCCAGAAGTCTTCCCTGATTTATGCAACTGTCCTGCCATGCACATGTACATTCGACCACAATAATAACAGAGACTCCTATTGCAGCTGACAGACTGCCTTTGGAGCTGATGAGAAATGACTCAAGACAAATCTTTGGGAACCCTCAGCTATGAATGAATAACATTACTATAGTCAGATTAATAATGTACTGAAATTTGGAAGAAATGAGATATGAGAGCTGCTACTTTACAAACTTCACAACAGCCTTTTCCAAAAGAGAAACACAGGCCTGTTTCCTTAGGAAAGGGGTGCTGGAAAGAGAAATTCATTGATGGTGGGGCAGAAGAGATTGTGAGTGTTCCCTAAATTCCTGACATCAGGGTCTTAGTATTGATCTGGCATTTTCCTGTGCAACTAGAAATAGAAAAGGGACTAGACTTCTAGTGTAGGAAAAATCAGTGGTACAGGGGTGACTCTAATTTAAGGTGTTAGCAAAACATAAATCTGCAAACATGGCTGGTTGCAGAGAAGGCTGGCAAGCTCTTTTCCTATCTGTAGCGTGACTACAGGAGGGTCTGGCTCCTAAGCTGTTTGCCTCAAAAGGCAAACACACACACTGGAGACCAAAACTGAGAGGAAATTTCACCACTGTCAATTACCTTTAGGAAAACTTCTTCCTTACAATCTTGTAAGGCAAACAGTGGTGACAAATTTTAAGTATTTGTTTGCACACTGTGGATGTGTGTAGGAATATCCCAACTAGCTTCAGCTGTCTGCCTTCAGTTATTGCTGTCATCTGGCTAAGACATGTGAAAACAGCTGTTCCTGACTGGGATCATTCTGACTTTTGATGTGGATGAGACATCTGATTTCTGAAATAACATTGGTGCATTTTGGAGCTCGCACACAACCAAGACAACATTCTGCAGGGAAAGGCTTTGTTTTGGGAAGTGCTTGTACCCTGCTTAGCTCTTTTCCCATGATCTTTGAGAGATTTAACAAGACCTCAGGTTGCAGCAGAAGACCCAATCCTACAGCCACTGACTTTCTGTATCAGCAGAATTAGATAACGACCTTGGTAAGTTAGCACAGTTTCTCAAGAGAATATAAATAAGAGACGAAAAAGGAAGCAGAAAGTTCAGAGCAATAAATGAGTTGGGTTTTCAATCAGTTATCCATTTAAACCTTCAGGTTTGTATGGATATTTCATTTTGTCCTTTACACTTGGATGTTTCTAAAATTTGGGTTTTTTTCCCTCTCAGGAAAAGCTAGTCCTAACCCATGCCATTGCTATTTTCTAGAGTTTCTAGCTTATTTTAATTCAGCTTGGCAAGTGAAACTTTTTAGTGTCAAACTGACTGAATTAGATAAGAGTTGGAAGCACTCCCATGACAAGCTAATTTCCCATCCAGCTTGTAGCTTTAGCCCTGTGTGGCCCAGTAATGCCAGATTGCTGGGTTGGGTCATAGGGTGACTGGTAAAACGAAACAGCTTCAGAGTGATCCAACAGCTCTCCCCATCCTGGCACTGCAGTAGTACACGTTTGTATCTCTGCATATATCTGTCTCCTGAAAACACCTTCTCCATTTCAGGACCATGTAATGTAGCTGTGATTTCCTCTAATCAATTGTCATGCTAATAAAGGAAGGGTATTTGCTAATCCCTGCCTCATACAGTGATAAGAGGTTTCATATGCTTGTGGCTTCTGGAGGTCTGATAAGTGCATATTGCATCCTCTTATAGGTCCCAAAACTCTAAAATAATTGTGTTTTTCTTAATCACCCTTAATATAAGAAATGTGGCTCCAGCAGTCAGTTATCATGTGAAATGATTCTTAAGGGCAGAGATAAAACATCCAGAGTATTAGAGAATAGCCATATTTTATTTATTTAATTGTTCATATAACTAAATTATGAGTTATAATGAGATATTACAAATGAGTTATTTAAGATGGATTTTGGAACATCACTCTGGGAAACATACTTACAATTATAAGTTGTTTATTATATTGGTCCTTCTTTAGCCTGAGCTGTGGAATAATTGTGTTCTCAAAGTGAATTCTTGATGTACTTTAGAGCAATATAATTTAAATATAGTGCAAGTGTCAAATATTGATTTGGAGTTGACTTATGACTGATACCTAAATCATAATGGTGCTGTTTCTCAAGGCTACAAACATCTGACCCCTTACTTTATTATCTTTTATATTTTATTAGCAAAATTAAACTTCTGTCCTTCTAAAATTACAATCTACAGTTGCATACTCGCTACATGAATACATTTCCGTGGCTATGAAAGCAGCTTAGAAACCTTCTGGCACTTCAAAGAGGCTTTTTGAAATTAAGAAATAACAGTTTTCACTATGGTATTTCCGTGCTGCAGGCAAAGGGGTAACTTCATTTTCTGTGGATATAACAGAGAAAGCTTTACATCACAGTATAACTTGGTACCATTACAAATAGTTGTAGAAAATTAGAACCTATTACCAGCCTCGCAGAGAAAGCTGGAAAAATGTATCACGAAGTTAGTCTCTGCAACTTTGTGATGATTTGGCCTCCCTGTTAGCAACCCCTGCACTAGCTGGTGAAGTTATATCAGGGAGGTTAGCATAAGTTTCAAAAACTGCAACGAGGATATATATTCTCTGTACTTTTGAGAAACTGATAAGGTGAAGGCTTTATCACCTGGTCATCCATATTCAGTATTTTGGTTTCAAAAAGTGGAAGATGAAAGATTAATAGTCTTCTGAGTGGCATTTTGAGCTAGTTCTCAAAATGCCATTGATTCTTACCCGTCCCAGGTAACTTGGAGCTCAGTACACTGCAGTTCTTCAGCTGAATGCTGTTTTTACCCTGTGTTACTGCAGATGCTGCTACTGGATTCAGTTAATGAGTGAGGAATGGCCTGTACAAAATGCAGATTTACTTTTAATTTACAGTGAAAGCCACTGAAAATAATTTGTCTGCCTTAACTGGGTGAAGGTAGGATTAAAAGAAAAGCAAAGAGGGAGAATGCCTGTGGGGATAAAATGTTCCTGTCTGAAGACCAGCACTGCGGTCAAGAACATGGCAGCTAAATACCTGGAGTCCACCTTTGGATGTTTCCAAAATAATGAAGCTAAAAGGCTGTGTCTCCTTGTGACACTGTGTGAGTCCAGTAGGATTTAGATGTCCTTTGTTTATTTTGGCTAGAAAAAAATAATTCAAAGAAAACCATCAAGTTTTTTTTCAAAGGCACAGATTCCTTTGGCAGTTTGACTGCCTTTCCTTGTGTTGGAATAGGAGGTAGTAGTGCTGGTATAAAATTTAAAAACGGCTTTTTAAAAGTTTATGTGGTGCATGACATCAGCAAGCCTTCAGTACAGTCTCTGTAGTGAGTGCAGTGATGAGCTGTGCAGTTACAGGAACAGTCACTTCTGTCTCCAGGCTCTTTGGCACAGGGTAGAGCTAGGGCAGACCCACATCTCACAGCACCAAGCAGCTTACATTAACCACTTGGTTTCTACTGTAATGAGTAGCAAGCTATAAAATAATAATGTGTAGTTCATACTAGTTTTCATACTTGTGGAAAATGCAACCAGGAAGTTCATTCCTTCAGAGTAGGGGTTTTCCAGCCTGGCCCTGACCCTGGTGCCTCCTCTGCTTTTTTTCTTGCTCTGTGTTTCAGATTAAAAAGGGACATTTCAGCAGTCCTCCAGTCTTTGCAGGTTTGGCTTTTGTTTTTTTTTTTGAGGTGGTGTGTGTGTGACTGTGAGTTTTGTATGTGTGTGGTTTGATTTTGCTTTGCTTTGTTTTTAAATTTTCTCCAGCAAAGACATAAACAATTTAAGTTATAGAACAGTTTGGGAGGCAATGTAAAACCCTGTGGGGAAACCCTTGCATGGTCAAACTCCCTCCTTACCCCAAATTTCACTAAATCAGCTTTCAGTTATGATGCCACACACGCTATTGACATGCAGGTATTTGCTCAACTTGACTTTACCTGCTGTGATCCTTGTAGCTGTGGAAAGCCTCACTAGTCTTGAACTTGAATTCAACCTTTAACATTTCTGGGAGAAGACTTTCCTTTCCTGTCTTTCCTGATGTAGTGGGGGGATGGGGATAATAGAAGACAAATGCTGGATGTAGAGGCAGACACTTGCTAGCAGTTGCTTACTTCTCCCCCTCCTTCATGGAAGCTTACTGAAGTGCAGGAAGAAAGTAGAGCAGAAACAGACTGGTATAAATTATTCAAGGATGCTGCTGTTTCTAAGAAGAATCCAGAAGAAGTCTGCCTATAAAACATTAACATGACATTTTTGAATTGTGATAGGTGGGTTGAGAGAAGAAAGCTTAAGAATGAGCAGAACGCTGCTCTAAGGAAACAGACATTTTTTTAAACTACAAACTGCTTTATCACTGACTTGCACACAAGTTTCCAGTGATTATGAGTTTGGGAAAAAGGGAGAGGGGGGTGGAAGAGGACATATTAAAATCTTACAGATTCTTTTCAATAGGCTACAAAAGATCTGTTCAGTGCTGCTATGAGAAATCAGGGAAAAGAGTCAGAGTCCAACTGGGCTTCTTTGCTAGTTCACTCCTTTGCCTAAAACTGGAGACTGATCCACTTGACCAGCTTAAAATGTTGAAAACTCCTTTTTCTTCTGATTGACAATTTGGAGTCTTAACTTGGTTGTGATTGGCCTGATTTCCCTGGAGACTCCAAAGGACAAGAGGTGCAAAGAAGGTGTAATTTTTTATTTAGCCTCACTAGATAGCAACAATACAATGGTGCCAAATTCCCTTATCTGATAGAGCATTTTTTCTATTGAGAAGCCCTACAGCAATGTCAGATGCCCTCTATTTAATGACATCCCTATATCTTAGAACTAAAATAGTATTTTGGACAGACTGAAGGCAATTTTCTGGGTGAATAAAATATCTCCCAGGACTAGAGACAGTGAACAATACCTTATGTTGAATGGAACAACTATGTAGAATTCATGAATTTGTCACTGTATTTTTTTTGGCTTTGTACCTTTAGCTCAATGTTTCAAATATTTGACTCCTGTGATTTAGCCCTATGGCCTTTCTCTTTTTCCCTATTGGTGATTCAACCTTTCTGTTCCTAATGCAGGTTTTCTGCAAAAGCAAAGTGTGCTACCTGTACAGAAGCTAGGCATAAAAGTAATGCTCACAAAAGGCCAGCCTACAGAAGCAGATTTCCTTCTCTCTCTTTCCATATATAATTTGTATATAGTACGATTTCATTTCCCAGCTGAATTCCTTTCTTTAGTGTTTTTGCCCCTCTTGGGCTGACTTTTTTTCTCCTCTGTGTCCTGCAGTGTATGATTTTCTTTTTATCTGCTCACCATTCCTTTTTTCCTCAGATATACAATGCCAATAGTATTTGAGTCAAATTTTTAACAGATGAATACATTTAAAATAATGCAAAGTTATTCTGCCCACTTCGTCCAGGCAGCACAGGAAAATAACACCTTTGCATAGATAGACAAAGGTAAGATTCAGAACTGTGTCTCTGATTAAATTTTTATGAAATAGACGCCCCTAAAATGGACCCTAAATTTTGTGGTGTAAATTTGTTTTAGCTCCCTCTTGTTCTTGAATGCATGGCCAGAAAATCCTGGGTTATTTTTTTTTAAATGCCCCTAAATAAGACTTCAGACTTTTAGGCCTGCTTACCACACAGAGGGGAAAATTTGGGGCTCTGAATTTCCTTTCTGAAAACAGCAGTCAGACCTGCAGACCACGTCCCTGTTCACACTTAGGCAAGCCCATCATCTCCTGTAAAATCAAACATTCTTGTTTGGGAATGAGGGGCTATTAACTCCCAGGAAATCTAGGCCAGCCCAGGTAATTCTGAGCAGAGAAATATTCTCTGGTGTTTGCAGCTTGTGCTTGTGACAGAGCAGAAGATACTATTCACTCCATGTACTGTTTTTCCGTGCAGTTTTGCTTCTTTTGTATCCCCCAAGGTATGAGCTTCTGCAGCCCTCCCCACACGCAGGTGATGGCTGAGAGCATGGCGCAGCAGGTCACCCTGGCAAGAGGCAGCATTTGTGTGAAGCTTCGTGCCAAAACTCTGCTGCTGGAGTGTTCCAACTGTTCACTCTCCATTTTTGTCTTGGCTCAAGGAACACTCACCTCCTGCCACGTCTGCTACTACAGAGCAAAAACTGTATTCTCACCATTACCGCAGTTCACCAGCCAACTCCTACCACTTGTACCAACTGCAGAATAGGCATGAGCGGTCGCATTTACTCAGTGTGCATGCTTCCCACATGTTAACCCAGACGTGCCTTTGGCTTGCCAATCACTTGCTCCCGTGCCGTTAGAATAATACATATAATGCTCCTCTGTCTTTTGGATGGAGGCAAGACTGACAAGATCTCACCTGTAAGCCAGGAAGCTTCATTCCTTGAATTAAAAATACCAAATCAAAGTGATAGGACAAAACCTCTTTTGTACACTAAGTTTGACACGATGTTTGAAGGTTGAGTAGCCACATGGGAAATCTGTGACAGTCTTCAGGCTTTTTCACCCCCTAGGACTGGATGTGAGAGAAAGCACCGTTCTAACGTGCTGAGTCTTTGGCACGAGGGAGCCAGGCAGAGCAGTGAATGTTTCTTCTGTCCCAGCTGCTGGTTGATTGATAGGAACTGAGTTGGTGATAACTCTGGAGGGAGATGTTTGCCCTGTCTTCCATCTGGAGCTGCTGTGTTATGACTCACAGAGATGGCTATTGAACAGGCTGGGCTGGCAGATCTTCTCCAGCAAGTCAGACTGGAAGCTGTGGAAATAAGCAAGTTATCCAGGGGTGCTTGGAGTGAATGCAGTTTGATACATCTAATGCTAATGGCTTTCATGAAAACACAAAGTGCTGGGAAAGCAGAATGTCTCTCTTCTTTAAGACAAGAAAACAATTGCAGATGGCATCCTCTACCTCTCAAAATTATTGTTTTTCAGGGCCAGATTCTGCGCTTGGATCCGCTGCTGGACCACTGTAAAGTACTTTAATTTAGCAGGCGAGGTGGTGCCAGCTGTCATGGCTTAAATTACGGACTCCCATCTCTCCTTTAGCCGAGTGTCCTTCTGTGCCTGGGACTTACCATAAGCTTCTGAACCAAATGGGTCAATGCAAAACCAAGTGTAAGGAAAATGGAGATGTGCTGCTGCCTAATCATGGAATTCTTTAAACAGTATTCGTTAATGTATATGTAAAGCAGTTGTAATATTTACAACGTGCTTCAATTTTGGTGGCCCAGAAAAAACATCAAGCTCAAGAGAATTCAGGAGAAAAAATGTAGACATAAATTGTATAATATGGTACAGTGAAAAGGGATATTACATGGAGAACCACAACTAAGGTGGGATGCCTGGGGTGAATCTGCATGTCACAGAGTATTTGAAAAACACCTTTCAGTTTCTATGACTTTCCATCTATACTGAGGAGAAAAAATGTTTCCAAATAATAATACAGAAGAAAGTCCAAGGAGACTTGCCCAGAGCATGGCATCTTTACTCTTAAAATGTATTGAAACTGGTCTATGTGCAGAAATTCTGCTGTAGTTCTGGGTAGAAATATGGAGTAAGAAAATCTTTCAAGTCTATTCACATTAAGACCACTGGGGATGGGAGGCCAGGCTATGGTAGCTGTTATATTAATGCCTGGGTTTGGTTATTTTAGCCAAAGGTGGGTTTTTTTGCTTTTTTGTGGTGTGGTTAGGTTTGGGTTTTTTGGTGGTTTTTTTGTGTTTTTTT
>VZRQ01003225.1:1442326-1533973 GCA_013397975.1 Machaerirhynchus nigripectus | reverse complement strand
TTTTTTTGGTTGGTTTTATTTTTGGGTGAGAGGTTAGGTTTTTTTAAACTTTGTAAACTACAAGGAAATTGCTGAAATAACATTTTTCACAATGTTTTTTATGTGTTAGAGAATTTTCACTTTGTGTAATGATTAATGTTCAGTGGGTTAAATAGATAATTACGTAACAGTGGAAAAATAATTTAAATTTTTCTATTTTCTATAAATCCTAAATTATTTCTCCTTTCAACTCAATATTCAATTTCAAACTCTCAATTTACTTCCTAATATTTTTATTTTTTTACCTATAATTTAGAATAGGATTTAAATATGTAGTTGTTTATAGTCCTTCAGACCAGAAAAATACATGCCAGTTTACTTATTTTATATCTATTTTTCTTTTTAATATTTATTTTTTATGTAAACAGACAGCCTCCTGAAAAAAAAACCAAACCAAAAATCTTGCACTGTAACTAATTTTCATTCCACAGATTAAAATTGTTCTTAAAAATAAATGAAAGGCCACGTATTGGAGGCAGAGGAAGTGCTTAATTGAAAGCCCTTCTAACTGCAAGGTTTATAACTCTTGGTGTCTATGCAGAAGTCTCACCTCTAAGCTCTTTTGCATTCAAAGCAAAGTGCCTGGCATACAGAGAAGAAACATGCAGAGGGAAAGGATTGCTGATCATTTCTTGTCTCTTTAAAGTTGTTGGAATCCTTCAACCTGCTCTTCAGTATCCTGTCCTTCATGGTGCCCTTGAAAATGAGACTTTCTCATCGCTGGTCGGTGCAAGTTTGCTGAGCAGGTTGCAGTTAAACATGAAGAGTTTAGTAGGTTTCTCAAGCTGAGAATCTCTCAAGCGACTTCCTCCTTCCTTCACTTGTAGCTGGTGGTTTTGCAAATCTGTAACACCAATAGGATTTAAAATATTTTAGCTACTCCGTGTCACACTTTGAAGAAATTTTCTGTGTAATGTGAAGAAGACTCCTTCTGCTTCAAATGGTTAAATTAGAAAAGCTATCACCACTGAAAAGGCTGTTTATTCAAAGCACTGTTTGTCCAGTGTAAAAAGATGATGTTAGATGCTGTTCCTGAAAGTTAGGCAACAGAACTACTCAAAACATCTTCACACACACACAAATCTAAAATATACATATATTAATATGAAAAAAGACACCAGTTCTGCTATTGTCCCAATTTTTTATTAATTTGATTAAAGGACATTTAAAAAGGTGTATCCAAATAAAAATATTTTGTCTTACAATGTCAGTATGATTCATTAACAATATTGTGAAATACTAAATTCACTTCAGATGTTAAAATGTTTTATTTCACTAGAAGGAGAAACATCTTTCACTTCTTTTTATACTAATGGTTTTGAAATTTACTCTGAACAAAGACAGCACTTCTGCTTTTCATTTTAATTATAAACCAACTGGAAAATCTTAAAATCTCTGTAGAAATAGAATGCCATTTTCCTTTAACCAACTTGATTCACACAGATAATCCCTAAAAGATTTTCCAATTCCCCCTAAGAAGTTAAAACAGTGAAGCGAAGGTTTAGACACCTAAAAATCACATTTTTATATTATTGAAATGCCAAGCCTGTTTGATATTGTAGTCAAATGAATTATCTCTAACCTAGATAACCTCTGAACTATCAAATGTTATATTGCTTTAAAACCATGAATAAACCCTGGGTTTATGTAATTTAAGATGGCATTCCATTTTTTTCTAATTTTTAAAAAGTAATGCTATTAGAACTACAATTAAAGATTCAGAAATTGCCCAACAAACCTGGATAGTTTAACATAAAAATACAGCAACAATAACAAATTCCACATTAACATGCAGTGAGAACCTGTTGAAACTTTAAATAGAACAAAAAAGAAACTGAGTGTAGTGTTTCACTTTTCCCTAAACAAGATATCTCTCCTTTGTCAACTTTTAAAGACTGTAATGTATAAATATCTAAATCAATGATGAATGAAGTACTGTGCAACATAAAAAAGGAAAGATGTGATTTTTTTGACAGAAAGTGTGAAATGTATGGACTTTCTACCATGATTTGTTTTCCATTAAAAAGAATAAATCAGCACAAAATCAAATAATGAAATTAAATAGGCACACATTTATAAAATATGTTGCTGACCGTGTATTTATATTTTACTCCTTACTTTTCAATCATGAATATTTATGAACAAACTGAGATATCCTTTGGACTTAATCCTACCCTTAGGCAGTCATCTATTTTGGAAGGAGCATTCAAAGTCCGTGAGTTGTTTATAGTCATATTATCAATTTATCATGTGGGAAATGAAAATTATTTTGTCCAGCCTCTGTGAGTATTTTGGCAACAATGGACTCAAAATAGTGAATTTGGTACCTTTTAAACTCTTTGGCTTTGAAGTACCATGGGAGTATTTTAAAGTAGTTTTACAAGGATATAAAGGTTCATCAACAGTTTATGATTTTGCTATTAGATGTAGATTAAAGTGCATGTGCAAAGTGGGATAAAGTCTGTGGATGCAGACATTGCTTTTTATTATGCCAGCTAACAGACTGGGGAAAGATAGACAAAATCAGTGACCTTTTAATGGCTTGCAAAAAGGCTTTTGTACTTTCTTTACTTTTCTAAAGCTGTATTAATTCTAACTATTCCATCAGTAAACATTTATTTGCATATATCTAAAAACTATTGGCATCAAAACCTACTACAGTCGGACTCTAACACTAAACAATCCAAATCTTAAGATATAAAATATTATAGCAGCATTTACATTGTATGTCACCTTGGGGCTTAAATGCTGGATTCAAATGTTAGATAACTTCTTTCTTACTTGTTTCAAACCTTTCCTAGGCTCGCTCATCTCTTGGTCCCTTTTGGGTCTGTATGAAGGAGGTGAGATTTGGCCAGCAATTGCTGTTCAGTCAGGTGACCCCAGAGCAGACCTGAACTCTGAGGTCAGCTCCAAAACACAGCTGGGCTGCCAGCCTAGCAGTGGCCACAATACAGCAGGCCACAGCATGGGGGTCGCTTTCTGACTGAACGCATGGCGAATGCATCAGTGAATGTTTTGTCATCTCAACTGTTCCTGCCAAGGACAAGGCTTGTAAAAGAAGGTGGCAAAGATGCCAGAAATGAAGAGGATTCTCCACCCTTTTCCCTTTCCAATGGACCAGCCTGTCCAGGCCGAAGTTGGGGGCAGTCTTTCTACTGTGTATATGTTGATATCTGTCCAAATTGCCATAAAAGCTGTCAGAAAACTGTCATTGCCACCTTTAGGAACTGTCTTATCTCTTAATACATCTTTGACCCTGAGGCTCAGAGCTGCTTTTTGGAATACGTGTGAACTCCTGCAGATTCATCTAGAGCCACTGCACAACTCTGATTACCAGGTGAGCTATTTGGTCTGGTCTTACTATTTAGAAGTCACAAAGTTCATAAAAGGCAGAGAAACAAATTCTGAACTCCCAGTGCATATACTTAGACCAAATGCTCACCATTTCGTTTCTCTGATACACAGGTTGTGATATTTGTGTTTTGCAACTGCCTGGTAAGCCCCTTATTGCTCTTAATTCTATAGTGACCTTTTATGTATGGCTGTTAAGTGTCATGTGTCTCCAGAAATATCTAATGGAAACCAGCACATCTGAGCACAAACATAACAGCAGGCTCTCAGAGGAGAATATCATGAAAATGGAGTGTGGTTTACTGTTTGCATGCCTGGATAAAATGCAGCTCTTTTCCTGCTTCATTCTTCTCTATTTTTCCTTTGGTGGAGGATTTCTAATTTTATTTCTAGTCTAAGCACAGGTAAAATCTATTCAGTAATATAATAATAATACACATATTACATATGTCTCCCTATCATATAGTCACTTTTCAAAACGTATTTTAAAAGGTTAGTGTGGAAACATAAAAAATGGGACAGACTCACTATTTACTTTATTAAAATCAGACTGCTACACCCCCTAAAAATTAGCTTGTTATGACATATAAAGGAGGAAGGATGTCTTTCATCTGTTACACTTACAAATTTTCTTTCACTAGTCACTCAACATATATTTTTAGTTCTATAAAAAAAGAAGAATTGAACCCAATTACCAAAGGCAATAAACTCATTACAGTGAGGTTTGTAAACAATCAAATGGCATTAAAAGGCTTAAACTCATTTTAATGCACACAATTTAATTATTTCATATCCATTCAGATTTTTTTTATGTGCAAGGTGAAGACGTGAAAACATCAGTATTATAGTTGAAAATGTATGGGAATGTGGATCCCATAAGGATGCAGAAAGATTACAGTTCTTTACCTATTCCTTACTTCTGGAGAAAGCTTAGAAATTACTGTAAGACTAAAAAATTTATGACAGAAAATAATACTGATGGGATGATCTGATACTGCAAGGGACACACATACACATCCCCCACTGCAAAGCAATGCTTCCATGTCCCAGCATCTATCAGGATTAATATCTTTTTGCCCAAACAAGTGCCTGGTAGTCATGATATGTGAAAGAGCAGAGGTTTTGTCTTAGGAAAATTTGTGTGCACTGTAGACTCAGTGAAAACTTAATCCTGCTGTTTTATCATGATAGGATTATTGTTGCCCTGGAAAACCCAACTCAGAAGTACTTTTCCTACAGATTACTAAGATTTTTCCTATTTTTCATAGCTATCTTCACCTCAGCCCAGAATGTAACCAAAACTCAAGCAATCAGCTCATCTGAGTTGAAGAAGATTAAGTTATATTCAAAAAGAGTACAATGGGAGACTTGAGTCTTCCATATTTAAGAGGAGTACCTTGGTTCCATGGTGACTACCTGATAGACGTTAATTTTCTCCTTTTTTCCATTCTATTTTTGACCAGAATTACATCATGCAAAAATCTGTCCTAAAAAGAACTAAATTAAACTTGGTGTATTTCAATCAGAAGCTTTTATTTCCAATGTAGGTGTTTTCCAACTAAAACCAAGACAAAAAAAATTCAAGCAAACAAAACCCACATACAATTGGAGATTTGCTATCCACTCAGCCTGGAATTTTCTACTTGCTGTGAGTTCCAGCTGGATCAGCTCTCAGCTCAGCGTGATTTTTTTTCTTCCTTGTATACAAACCCATCTCCTCAAGTTACTGCACCTTCCCTTAGATGAAAAGCAGCCAGTATTCTATTTAAGTTTGAGAGTGATACCTGGCTGCTCCAGTGTTATGCAGTTTATTATCAACCAAACATTAGTGATGGCCTAAGAATGATGGTGTTGATTTTTAGTGAAATGCTTGTATATTGTGTCTTCTGAGCCAGTCCCATGGCCAAAACAGGCAATATTCTGGAGTCTCACACCTCTCACATACAGACAGTTCTAGATTTTGGGTGGCAGCTTATACCACCTGAAATGAGCAATGCTGTTTACTGTGAGACAGCCATAGGAACTATCAGAATCAGGAATATATTTTACTGGTATAATGGCTTTTAAGAGAGTTGTATAAAATGTGTCTAGCGTAAAATCCTGTTATACTTATTTAGGTATTCTTTTGTACTTCAGTTCAGCAGCGACAAACTAATTTCTGTTGGTGTTCCAACTGGCACACATTCTAAACTTCATGCTTTAATTTTCACACTCAGATGACAGGATACCTGTAGGTCTGGCTCAAGGTCATGTAAGAAGTTCTATGTTTCCTTTTTCTCATTCTTGCTGTACTTCATTGTGTTAGTCAGTGAATAAAAATTTAGGAGTGTTTTGTTGGAAGGGGATAAAAATGATGCTACACCTCCATTAGAATTTATACATTGCCTTTAGATCCAGCTTTTTATTTGTTATGCCTGTGTTATGCTGAAAGGAGCCATACTATGAAAAAGCAATACTTACTGGTTGGCACAAAGAAAGTAAGTAATTTTGATGATATTATATGGGTCACAATTTTTAATATTTTCAGAGGTAATTTATTTAGTATGATTAAACTAGAAATGTTCAGTGAGAAGAGTTAACCTGATAAGAAGTCACTGCAGTGAGTATTTCATCCTTGACATGCAGTTGAAACCAAAAGAGGCATCTTCAGAAGAGAAGTGAAAACGGCACTTCCCTGTCATCGTATTATTTCTTGAGATTAAACATTTCCTCTCACCTGAGTTCTGCAAAAGTCTTCTTAATGAATAAATCTCATTATCACCTTCATGTAAATGAAGAAATGGAGCAAATTATTAAAGACCACCTGATACTTATCTGGTAGATCTGTGAATCGAGTTTCTATGTATACATACCCCAACTTTTGATGTAGATTTCTTGTCACCCGTCTTTAGAAATCAACAGTCTCAATGTTTGCAGTTTGACTAATCATTGCAGCTCCTTTTGCAGTTATTGTAGAGATGTGGGAAGGAAGTTTTAGACTGTACTTTATGTGATATAGTTGGGTTGGTTGTCTCAGATCAGGATGGACCACTTCTTAGAGATGTTTTCTTTTCTGCGACTACAAAGACAGTCTAGTGGGACTAGGATGTATACACATATATTTGTTGACATTGTGCATTTATTCATATGGCTCCTGCATTTAATTAGTTGCATTCACACAGTAGTTAATAAACGTGCAGCCTGTAGGATGCTACATTAACCATATTACACCAAGCAGAAATGGCAGCTAGTGTACATTCTGAACAGCATAGTCCTAAGTATCATAATGACCTTATGTACTTCCTCTTTCAGCAAAGTACATAGCACTTGAAGGATGCCTCACAAAAAGAGTCAGTGATTATACTTCTCTTGCATAAAAATCTGTAAGAAATATTAATTAATTAATGTTTAATTGAGTACATAGTATTTTAATGATGTTCTCTATTTATTGGGGAACATTTGGATTTCCTTCAAGAATTTCTAAACCTCTATCATGACCTGCATGCATATACCATCAAACTTGATTATCCTGGAACAAAGTGCCAGCAGCAGATAAACCTGAGCAGGAAATTATTTCACTTGCACAAAACCGTAGCAAGCTAATTAAAAAGAACCAGATTCAGGTTTGATGCTGATTGTAGCAGCCACAATTCAATCTGCTAACTAATATCATAGTTATTCCAAAATACTTGGCGAGTTTAAAAAATTCTAGTTCAGCTTTAGCAGTAGAACACAAAACCAAAAGATAGTCTGTTTGCTTTGGTTGATTTTCTTATCATGAAGAACAGGTGTGCCTATTCATTCCCAGCCAGCCAGGTGTAGTCATCAGAGGCTTTGCAGAGTCTTTTGTAACTCAAAGGGTTTGTTTTAAAACTTGGATGTTCTCATTTGTAAGCGTAGAAACATGAACAATCCGAGGAGTGTTTTTCCCCTTGCAGTGCTCTCTGGAGGACGCATGATGGAGCCAGTAAGTTCACAAATCTTTCTGCAGAGGCTCTGCAGCGAAAACAAGATAATGCATGCTGGCTTCTCTGAAATGTGTCCAGGGAGAGAGGTGTCAAGGTGCTTCGTCACCAGTGCCATTCATGAATCTCCACTAGCTCACACAGCAAACAAAAACAACTATCAGGCAGAGTCTAATGTTTCAGTACATTTCTTCGGCAAAAATACCTACACTGGGAAAGGTAGCTGAATTTTTAAGATATTGGCCCAGAAGGTCTTGCCTTGAAAGATCCCAGCCCTTCCCCAGTTCTTCCATTGTTCCCACCTTGGGAAGACCCAAGGATTTGAGCCTATATCCTCAAGTATAGACTTCTGTTAGGTGTTTGTTCTGAAGCTTTGAAATACTTTCTTTATGAGGAGGATTTGAAGAAGACATGATGATGCTGGGTAAACTCAGGATTGTCTAGGGAGGAAACAAAAGCTGGGATTGTTTACAAGTCTGTAGTAGTAAGAATGTCTTGGAGAAGCTGAGAGACTTTTCTCCTTTCCGTCTTGGCCCTTGGGCTTGATGTGATACTAGAAGCAACCTGAATGGCAGAGGCAGAAGCGAAGCAGATGTGGACTGAAAGAGATGTTCAACCCCTGCCTCTACTCCCCTCATGCTTATGGGTAAGATATGGACTTACACAATCTGTACCAGTGGTTAAACACTGCTGTGTTTGCCTGGGTCAGTTCTCTCACCTTTTCAGAAACTTTGGTACAACCTTCTTTTTTCGACTTTACATTTCAGCGAATCCAGCATATGATACTGTATTTACCATGAAACGACCAAAAGAATATTTGAAATATATTTACAAAAATGTCCCTTGATAAACTGTAGAATAAAACTTCCATTGTCCCTTTTTCTTTCACCTCCAATCTACTAGTGGTGGAAATTCAAGCAACTGCTTTGGAGAGTAGATTGGTCACTGCAGCCAGCAGTGCTGTGCAGAGAATAATTCTCAGCTGGCAGAAATAGTAACAAGTTGTCTTAACATACTTTATTCATCTATTATCTTTGGAATTCCATCATCCCTCTGAGGAGGTTTCAGTTTTTAACTTGAATCTTGATCTGACAAGTTAAATATCACTTCATCTGTAAAGTGTCTCCTGAAGTACCTGTTTGTGTTGAAGGTCTGTCTTGGTATATTTAGAGGAAATTCTGAATTTCCACAGCAGAAAAAAAATCTCCTTTTTTCTCCCATAATGTATTCACAGATGCAAGATGCTTCAGAGAAAGTGAACTGGTTTCTTTTATTTCTATTGTCCTATTAGCCCGATTTTATCCCAGGGACATATTCTACTCCATAACTAAGGTAAATTAATTCTAGTCCTGCAGCTTTCATCTCCAGTGGATGATCTGAAATTCAGAATTGGAAATTTCAAAACCATTTTGAATGATTTAGGAAGATAATGGCTCTCTCTTATTTGTAATCTTCAAGTTAAGAACATACATTTGGAACTAAACACTGAAGTTTAAGTAAAGCTGTGGGTTGGATACCAAGGATATCCAACGAGTGGAACCCCACATGCGGTTAAGACAACTAGTTTTGTTTATGGTTGCTTCTGCCTCAAATTTTAGGAGAAGAAATGAAAAAAAAAAACCCAGGGAAAAAAAGAGGCAAATGCAGAAGCCTAGGATCTTAGGAAATAGGAGTTTTAATCTTTTTTTTGTGGGAGGGGGTGTGTGATTGCAGTGGCTATTCTTGGTAAGATGAAAATAAAAAGAATGTTTCAAGCAAAGATAGCAAAGGAATGAACAGGCATATAAAAATAGTGCTGAGGTGTTTGCAATGAGAAACATTCTCAATGAAGAATTATGTGGAAAAGACAACTACTCAAATGAACACAGCAATAAATTATGCTTATGAGAGAATATCTTCTGCAGTCCCAGTACTTCACTGTTTTGTCTGGGAAACCTAGAAGCATGTAATGCATAACTTCTAACCTTTGCACTTTCTTTCCCAGTTGGAATCCTCCCAATTTCTCAAGGGAATCAGGGCATTAACACAGGAAGGATTGTGTTTGGATCTTGTTCCATCAGAGCTTCAAAAAGAGTTTAGATGCATAGTGGTACATTAACAGAATCTGGAGCTGAATGGAGGAGAGTCCTCTGGCTAAAGTGAAATAAACCAGAGAATATCCACATCTCTGAATGATGCTCCACACAGAGCTGGTACTGCACATGCTCAACTGTGAATTGAACTGTGAATTGAGTAAGCATGGCACTACATCTGAATAAATGTTCACTGTTTTCAGGGTCTGAGCTAATACTGCTGTGCTCTGTTAAAAGAACTTAAGGACCAGGTAATATAGACTGCATTTGAAGTATTCACCCTGACTTTAATTGCTGGAGATTAGGATGATATATGAAGTTACTTGAGTCAATACAGGGAGAATGATGGGAGTTATTAAAAGCGTCTTAAAATATGTACAACTGTGTGATAACAGAGGTGAAAAGTTAGCAATACAATGAACAATAGCCAGTAGGTAAAACAAAAGGATAAGGCCTTTGCCAATAAATGGTGTTTATGAAAAAAAGAATTCAGTGGAGTCACTGCTTATAACATCTACTCCCCTCACCCCCAACAAAATCCACAGTGGCCTGGTTATCAAAGCAGGACTTTACTATCAATGTGTATTTCTGAGATCAGTGATGTGAGCAAAGTAGTTATCTTGATCACTTTGTTTAAAGCAGGAAGGATATACCTCATTGGTAGAGCTGCAGCAAAATCTAACCAAAAAAACCATGAAGAAAAGTTAGTTATGTTATAATAATTAACAGGTTCTTTTAATTTCCTTGCTACTATGCCATGACAGACTGAGATTATGAGAGGTTATACATTCCTATCGCATAGCAAGGACCAGAATTCAAATGTCTGTTTTTACGGGATTAAATTCACCCTGTTGAAATTAATCATCAGAGTCAGCAGGCAATGATGTGTACTTGAAAGAATTTTAAGGTCTATAATAAGGAAACTAACCCCATCACAAAAAGAAGAGTATCAAAGCAGATAGAATATATGAGCAGAAAAAAATTTCTATGGTATTTGGGACAAAAACAGAGTTATATCCTCTTAGCACATTCCTGTGTATAAGCTCACTCTCATAGAGAGAGTTGGCATTGTTGGATGAATTTCAATCTACAAAAACAGAAGGATGAGATTCACAGATACTTGCTACCAGGAGATGTTGAAGTCCAGATTCTTAGATTTATTTATCCATGTATTTCTGTTCAAAATGTGTGGGAATCTTCTAGCAATTCAAAAGGCTGTACCTCTATAGAGCATAGACTTAGCTATGTGGTGGTTTCCATGTATTCTGTAATTGTAGTAATTCTTCTCTGTGGTTAAGAATTTGGTGATCGTGATCAGAGGGCAGAGAAAAAAGAATGGATAAACCACGGCTGATGCAGAAAGTCCAGAATATTTTGTACGGTTTAGAGAAAAAAAGAGAAAAAGACAGAAGGATATGTAAAATATGGCTGCGATATGCAAGACAATAATCTCTTCCTTGATTCACGTTTGTAGGACAAGAAATGTTTCATTGCAGCAGGAAAGACTTCGATTAAACATTAAGAAAAAAATATTCTCACAGTTAACAATAGGGGCAAGCTGCTGAGAAGTTATAAAGTTCACATTCCTGGATGTTTCTGAAACAGACTGGACAAGCTTTTGTGAGGAATGACATCAGTAAAGATGATTCCACCTTTGGGCAGGGGGTAAATGAAACAACCTTTGGATGTTGTTTTCTAGTCTTACTGTCCATAATTGCAATGATTTATGAGGCATAGAGCAGACCAGGTCTTACATTTGTGCCAATTTGCATAGCTGAGAAGTTGGCTTATTGTATCCCTAATTCTTTACTGACCATTAATTTGAAGTTAATTATCCCACTGTTCTTACATGTTAGATTGATTGGCTATATAGCATGGTCTGCATATCCATTCTGGATAGCATTAGTGGTGTGCTTGCCATCTCCTTCCTACTTATTTTTCTGAACTTCAACATGATGTGGAATTATTCAGAATAGGCTTAGCTTTAGTCTTTGTGGGTGTGTTTGCTAAAAAGAATTTGATTTACAAAAGTTCAGCAGTTATTCTGTTATACTGTTTATGAAGTGAAGAATAAAATTGCTAGATTGCATTTCTTAACCTTAATTAACTTCTCTAACAAAAGATTGTATTAAACAGAATGAGTTTTTTTCAAGTTCTTAATAACCAGATTGACCCCTTTTGGTGTAATGACAAAATATTGTTGAAATGGCAGAATTTTTATTGTCCAAAGTGTTTTTATTAATACACTCTATCACTCAGTTTCTGTAATGCATTTGAATGTGTTCTGCATTCTGTATTTTACACTGTTAAGGAGCATTCGCCTTGAGATTTACATTGGAATTGGTTCTTGGAGGCTGCTACCACATCACTGTTCTGCAAGGATGTAAGGAATATTACTGCCTACTTCTTAGTATCCTTAAACCACATGTCTCAGCAGATACAGCACTGCCAATGAGTAATAAAATCCCAGCAGAGGTTGGTGTAAATGGAAGAACTGGGACAATTCAGATCAGGCCCCAGAAGGAATGGAAGTTAATAGTTCAATTCAAATTGAGATGGGTTTGAAGGATCCCTTGTCCCTTTATTTGAATGTGGATTTTAGTCTAGTTTTGGTACACCAATCCAATGCTCCAGAGTATTCTGTATAATATTAAAGTAGTACAATTCTCCAGACTTCTGTTTCAGCTAATAAGAATTTTGTCAGAAAATTCTGAACAGAACATTGAGGGCTTTCTTCATCTCTAACTTTCAGTACCTACAGGTTAGAGTCTATTTCAAGTTTGGTGCCAGAGATTAATAACCCAGAGAAAGGAGTTATTTCTCTGAATGCTGATTTTTGAGGCAGCCTGGACAACTAACTTAGGTTTGGCTTGTAGTGTAAAGTCACCTAAGCTGAGTGCAATAAATCCAGGGGTCAGGGTACTAACAGATAACCTTAGCCTGATGTCACTGTGTCCACCTCTCATAGTGCAACGATTAAGAGCAAACTTGTAGCTGTGCCTCATCTGTGCAAAATTATCCNGCTTTGCTTATTTTTATTTTTCTCTGTTCTTAACATAGGCACACCTTGCATCTCTAGGGCTTCTGTAAGGTCAGCAGAATTATCTTAGGGTCTGGGAGGAAAACTGAAAGAAGGTGCAAAAGACTGAAGAACACTCTCAGCTACTCAATGGCAGACACTTAAAACTGGGAAGTGTGCAAATGGCAAAGTGAGACCTCAGTGTATCAGTAGGCCTTTCATTCACAGAACTCTACCAGTTATAAATCAGTTTGCTACTCCAGACAGGGTGATCAGAAAGGAGACCACAGACCACCACCCACGCAGTGCACCTACCTTGCAGTGAGCCATCATTGCAGGTAAGACTACATCCCCATCCATATCGCAGAGCAGCCAGGCTTCCTTTCCTCATCTCAGGAAGGCTGCCAGTCCCTCTCATGGGCCAGCAAGCTTCCACTGAGACGCTTTCTGAAGTAGACTGTGTTCACTAACAGGCATGTCTCCTAAAAGGGTTGAACCCAAGGAATGTTTGCCACCTCTCAAGCTGGAAGAAAACACCATATACCCTTGCTGGAGCCTGCTCTTACCCGCCCCCCAGGAAGCATGGCTGTCCCATTCTGTAGATGGTGGAAGGAAAGCTTGGAAGGGCTCACAGTGCACTACAGCTCTTAAGAACGGCCTAGATGAGGGGAAACAGGGGAAGAGGGAGAAATATGACACGGTTTTAGGTCCAAGTCTAATCCCCAAAGCCATCTTTATAACCTCTCTATCTTCCCTTGGACTTGAATATAAGTACATATCAGGGGCAAGGCATAGATGTTATTACTTACCTTGAACATGAAGATGGTAGAAGTGGTTTGCCAACACCCCCAACATAAAAAAAAGATACAATAATGGTGGCAGATTCCTCTTTACTGTACTGGTATAATCACAACTCTCTTCTATTTTAAGGGCTAAGTGAGAGTAATCCCTGTTTTTATACTTCTTATCTTCCTTTACTGGAGAAGCCACAAAAAAGCCTGAATGTGTATGGTTTTAGACTGTTCCAGGAGTGGGGGCCCATCCTATGCCTTTAAAAGCATTGTGGCTAAATTGAGTTTGCCCTGTTGAAATAAGGTGTCCTGTGTGAATATATTCTCCAGATGCAGGCTCCATTTAATCTCAGCTGGCATGAAGGAAGTATGGCCTTTTCATTCTCAAAAGAACAAAAAATCTCATAAGAAATAGACTGCAAACAGGAGTTCAATGCCTATATCTTACTAGAAGCCTTTTAATGCAAGGACATCATTTCTGCTTTCTTTGACAACAGGAAAGTGTTTTCTTAGTAATGAAAACAGTAATTTTCTTTTACAGCGGATAATATGTATCTGTTAGCTTCAATCGATACCTGTGAAAACCTGCAGAAATGGAATTTCCCCTACAGCACCTAGACAGACCTAGCTGCAGCTTTTTGTGGGAGTAGATGGTAAGGTTCACATGCTGGAAGAGAATGGAGGAAAGATGTAAGAATGAAGGATGTAAGATAGGGCAGCTACACTTGACTCATCAGGGGAATAAGAAAGGAAGTGATATATGAAAAATCTCTAGGCAGGCATTGGTCATGGTCCAATAATTTTGTATGCTATGATGTAATAGTAGAATGACAAACAGCTGGCAGAAGTATTAGTAAGACTTTGCAAAGGTCTTTTCTCCTTCCCATTATGAACAGAATCAGCTTCCCTCAGGGTGAGGAACAAAGGTGAAGGTAGAATGCGAAGAAAAAATGCCTTTTGTTTGGTACAGTTTTTGGATCTTCAACTCTTTTGCATGCATTAGAGTGCTCTGTGTGTTGTGGTTACAAGTGTTTACTGTGTGGGTACCAGAAGAAAGCAATTATCTTCTCAGGTGAAGCAAGCTTTCCCTCTGGACAACAAAATAAAGAAGGCATTCTTCCTCACTTTATCAGTGTCCATGCAGTTTATTGCAAATGTAGCATGGGGAAAGATATACCTGAACTCTGAAATATGCAGATGTGTTGCTTTTGCCCTTGCCCTGTAAAACTGGTCTAACTGGGCATAAAAGACTTGTAATTTGATTTTTTTTTAAGAGTCAGAATACAATCAAAGAATGCTTTCAAACCTCCCTAGCAGATACTGGATCAGAGTCTCTTATCAGCCTTCTGGTGCAATTGACTTCCCTGCTTTAGGGATGTGCTGATGTTTAGGACGTCACAGATGAGCAAGAGAAATAGACCAAGCAGTAAAAGGTATTTTACACCCCACAGCAATGGACTTGCTGATACAATTATTGCTCTGCAGGTTCTGTTCATGTCTGATACAGATGTCTTCCAAAGGCTAATACCTGATCAATTCAGGATTGAGTTTAGATGTAGGAATAGGACTGATGCAATCAGTCTCCCTTTGTTTCAGAACACAGAGAAATTGACATTTTGGTCTTGGACATTTGCAGCTTGTTGCAGCTGTGAGCCTGGAGTTGTCAAGATAAAAAAGGTCAAGATGTGATTTCCCACAGAGGTGCCATTGTGTGGGAATACAGTTTAGTGTGCCTGGGACGAGGTGCAAGGCTGGTGCTTGCACTTAAGTGAAGTAATCAGAAAATTACTAGGTTATCTGCACAACACCATGTAGTTGTGTGGGAACTAGCCTCTTGCTGTTTTCTCCTACTCTATCTCATACTTTTCCCCTGTGTTGCTAATATTGCTAGGATAAGCCTGCCGGTGCCTCAGTGTCAGGGGTGGACAACGGGGTGCACTGGACTTGTTACTACAGTGAAGGAAGATTCGAAGTACAGCATGACATAGAGGAACCCAGATGTATGTAATTACCACGAGAGCTTAAATGTTACATGTCTGTCATAAACGTGGGCTTGGGGATCTAGTTTTATCCCTAAAATCCCTCAAAATCCCTTTGTGTGTGCAAATCCCATGGAGGGGGTATGCATGAAATATCCCAGAGCTACTTAGTGAATGCAGACAGTTGCTGCAGGCTGAGTCTCCATCACACCGTTGTCTCAGCAGTGCTCTAGAAGATGAACAGGAATGTGTCCATACAGGCTCTGAGCTGTCAGAATGCTCGTGTATGCCTGTTTTGCCTTCAGGAACATATGTTCAACTCCCATCGGCTTCAGAGGAATTAGACAGGTGCTTAAACACTTAGTATAATCAGAACCTTGAGCTCTTTCCCACCACATATGAAATGTGAGTTCAAAAGTGAATTTACTAAGATTACCCTTAGCTCAGTGTTTAATATCCTTTTTCCTCATGTCTTTTCATCGCACCATAGGATAATTTTTTGAGCACCAGTGAGGATAATTTAATTATGGTTTTCTTGTGCTTATTCTCAATTTATTTAGACCTTTTATTTGGAGGTGATTTATTGAAAAACAACAAAAAAAAATAAGTATTTACTCTAGTTTTGACATGCTTTTATGTATGTCATACTTATTTACATTGTAATGTTAATAATGACTCTTGGAAAAATAAAGATCGGGTAATAAGTGGCAATCTTTTATGCTTTTTCATAATTGTTATTTTTGCACCTACAGGTAATTTAACATCCTCTCTACCAATACTTTCATTTTCTGTATTCAGTGCATCACATCTTAGTTTAATAGCAGTACTGGCCAAAAGAAGAATGAAATATTTTCTATCTAACTGTCAAGTTTTATTTGGGAAGATCAATGTGTAGTTACTTACTTGAATTATCCATGAAAACCTGTTGTTGTAGCAATGCAAGCAATTTATATTGTTAATATTTATATAGTAATATAAGATCACCAGATTAATTCTTTACTAGCATGTAAGAGTGAAAATGGCATCAGTTGCTGCCGATAAAAATAATAATATTGAACCTGTACTGTTATTAAAAATGATCAATTGTTATTAATTTTTTGGTGATAAAATGAAGATTGATTTTAATTAAAGGATTTGCTTTTTCCTCTTGAGAAAATATTGGTTGTATTGTATTATTCTGATTATAAACAAAAGAAAAGAATTACTAGTAGCATAATCCTTATTTCAACTTGGTTTTTCTAATTACTTTGACTGCTTTTTTCTTTGGGATACGCAATATGAGCTGCAATTCATGACATCGAGACATTCCAACATCTCTGTAAATGTTGTAAATAAATGCCAATAATGAAAGCTTTGTGAATACCGTGTAATGAACACCACTGCAAGAGAAAAAGAAATATATTTGTGGTGTTGGATTTTAGGCACCAGGACTGCTAACCTTGAAAAATATGGTAAGAAAACCAGATCGCTTTCTTGGAAAATAAACTACTGATTGTACTTAAGCTTTTTAAAGGCACCTATATGCAACTGTCCTTGGACTGGAAAGATTATAAAGGCTATTTCACAGAACACATTCTTAGCCTAGCCACTGGTGACTGAACACTGAAACAACTGCTGCTGTCATGTCCATTGACATAGGTGACTCACTGCATACATGATTTTCATCATTTGTGCATCTAGTCCTCCTCCCTGAGGTGACTGGGCTCCTTTGTTGACATATGGGCAATGCCAATGTGTGTTTCACTCCGTGCTGATAACATCAGAGGTAAATAAGAATATTCACTTCCTACACTTCTTTTTCTTATTTGCATTCCTGATAAAGAACCAAATCCAGCATATATTTTACATAACTGGGTAATATGTTAACCATTTGAAGGACATAAATGTGATTTTAAAGAAATTAAAGCAAAAGTCCTGCATCCCGTTCTGAACAAAAGTGGTTATTCTCGGAATTGCAGAATGGTTGAGGCTCGGAGAGATCTCAGGAGGCTGCCTGGTCCAGCCCCCCTGCTCAAGTATGGCCACCTATGGCTGGTTGCCCAGGACTGTGTCCAGATGGCTTTTAAATATATCCAAGGAGGGCCACAACTTCTATAGGAAAACTGGACCAATGCTCAGTCATGCTTATAATAAAAAAAAAAGTGTATCCTGATGTTCAGATGGAACCTCCTTTGTTGCAGTGTGAGCCCATTGGCTCTGGTTCTGTCCCTGGGCACCACTGAAATGATCCTGGGTCCACCCTCTTTCCACCCTCCCTGTGAGTGTTTGTAGCCATCGATAAGGTCCTCTCTGAGCCTGCTCTTCTCCAGTCTGAACACTCCCAGTTCTTTCAGCCTTTCCTCCTATGTGAAGGTCTTTCTTTATCTTAATGGCCCTTCTCTGGACTCTCTGCAGTAGCTCTGTATCTCTCCTGGGCTCAGGACTCCAGAATTGGACCCAGCACTCCAGGTGTGGACTCACCAGCACTGAATAGAGGGGAAGGATCACCTCCCTTGACCTGTTGGTAACACTTTGTCTATTGCAAACCAGGATACGGTTATCTCTTTTTTTTAGCAAGGACTCTTTGCCTGCTCATAGCCAGCTTGGTGTCTGGGGTGGTTTGTCCCCATGTACAGGACTTTGTACTTCTCCTTGTTGAACAGCCTGAGGTTTCTGTCAACCCATTTCTTCAGACTGCTGAGGTCCCTCTGGACTGCAGCATGACCCTCTGGCATATCACTGCTCCTCCCAGCTTTGTATCATCATCACACTTGCTGAGGGTCCACTCTGACCTGTTATCCAGACCATTGATAAAGATGCTGAATGGTACCAAACCCAGCACTGACACCTGGGGTGCATGCATACTTATCCCAATTGCCATGAGCAATTAAAGATTTTCAAAAGTGATGTCACAGTGACATAAGACAGCCTCAGCACTCATGGGTGCATCCTATGAGGGCCCATGGCATCCAGGGTTCTTAAAAAACCTACAAATATTATCTACCTGTCTGTCTGTATATCATATCTTTAGTTTTAAAATGAAATATAAAATCAACCACGCTGTTTAACCTTTAAATTTTAAACATCTATGTTCTTGTCTCTATTCTAAACCCATAAAAGCTTCCTGACCCTATATTGTATGCTCACACATCCCAAAGCTGACCATGAATTGCGAGAAACATGGTGAGAGCAGTGTAAGCTATATAAAGTTGTGCTTCTTTATCAGCATTAAGAGCTATTATCATTTTCAAGTGGAACTTCAAAAAAAGGACACATAGAAGAGTATGCCTAGGTTTTCATGCTTTAAAATATCTTCCTTACCCTTCCCCCAGCTACTAAGAGTTCACTATTTCATCTTAATACCCCCTTTGCTTACCATAATTATGGATAACGCAGTTGACCTTACAGACTGTTTTAGTGATTAAATTTAGTTTTAATTATTACTATACAAAATTCTTTCATGGTAAAGGCCACTTTCCCTCTGGCTCTGAACTCTGCCTCTTTTAGCATTTTTCATATGTGGACAGAAATTACAGGTACAGAAATATAGCTATTTTCCACTTTAGATTCACTAAACCATTAGAAAAATGTCTGAGTTCAACCATAATTTCTTAAGGTTATCAAATGATTTATAGTTTTTCTATTGCTGTGGCTCAACATGCTGTTCTTATTACCTAATACAGTAAACAGTGTCATCCAGAAACCATGAAAGCTGAAAGAACAGGGAGTTGTGGATGAGCAGCTGTACCAGAATCTTTGAGAACAAAGTCATAAGAACATCTCAGAGATCTACAGGCTAGATTTTAGATGTGAAAGCATGGGTAGATCAAATCAATCTTAGCATTTTCCTTAGTATGGATTCTCAGGCATGTCAGAAATTGTTTTTCTGCTTCTCCTGAAAGCTTACATTAACATTCTTCTTATTTCAGGAAGTAATTTTTGTTTTTTAAACTAGACTTCTTAAATGAGATTTCAAAATAAAGGACCTTGGTCTTTGATTCTGTGGAAGAGCAACTTCTTCAGGAAGAGATCACTCTTAAGAAAACGAGTCTTTCTTTTGTGGAGAAAAAATTACNNNAAAACGGGCTTTTTTTTTTGGGAAAAAAAATTTTTTTTTTTTTTTTTTTTTTTAGTGTTTACCAAACTAATCTATTCATGGAAAAATAATGAATAAGAACAAACCAAGAATGACCTTGACTTTTGTGCATTTTTTCCCTATAGCAGTATGTCCCTTAGGGAAGAAACCAGCTCTATTACATAGAGTTTAGTACAATATAAAATATTGGGGCAAAAGCCAATAAAATTTTAGCACCCCCAAATCTTTTTTTCTGCATTATTTAAACGATTTGACACTCCTGTTGCTGAAGAATTTCACTCTCCTCCAGGTCAGAAATTGTCTATATTGACCTACAGATACGCCAACTGCATGACTATCAGTCAGATCAGCACTGAAGAGCAACATCCACCAAATCCCCTTTGATGAGGAGGACTATTCTTATATGGAAGCATGTCAGGGTCAAAGGAGAACATGCAATAGTCTCTGTACCTGTGAAAACAGATGGACTATCATGTCAGCAGTTCCCTTCTTCCTCAGGGAGCTTAGAAACAGGCGCTGTAAGGAAGGTGGGAGAACATGGTAACTTCTCTAATCAGCAGAAAGGCAGGGAAATGCAATTCAATACTGGATGCTGACCAGTCCTTATTGACCAAAGGGGTTGGGAGGTCCATATGACTGGTGGGATGAGTGCCATGCTAAGTGGTGGTAGTGAGGAACTATTACATCTCAACCACTGAGCCTTTAGAGTAACTTTATTCCTGTGTAAAATGTCCTTGTGACGATGGGTCCCATGCCCTGTTATTGCAATGGTTACCATATAAATTGGCTACACTGCATAAAAACATACTGTATGCTGTACTGTTTCCACACAGGCAATATTTACAGTATTTTGAAGGTCACCTGGAAGTGTTTAATGTGTTTTTTAGTCTTTTTCTTAAAACAAAACAAAATCCAAACCAAATCAGCCAGTCAACGAAACTTAAAGCCTTCCTCCTCCCCAGTGCTCCTCCTCTCCTCCCCTTCCCTCCATGTTTCTCAGATCTATATATAGTTCATGGATTTCTGGCTCTCTGGGGTAATGTCTAACAGCTGGGCATCTAGGCAGAGAAAAAAAAAAAAGAAAGAGAAGAACAAGAAAAGGTAACAGTAATGTTACTTGTGGATAGCTTTCTTCAATAATTGATTATTTTCTGTAGTTTCTGCAGATGCGTTGGTTATTTGACCAGCATGGTGTGTCTGTTGCCATAATAAACTAATTGAGCATTTGGATGGCAATGGCCCACGGCTGTGTGTAGTATGACAAGTTTCACCACCTGGTCTGTCTGCAGTTTTCACCATGTTCACATGGGAATTTTGAATATGCTCAATCTCCTTTCATCTGTGACCCTCTTTATAGATTTTCGGCATGTGCGATCCTTGCCCCAAGGGAGACAGTGTGCTTCAGAAACTTGTCCTGTAGGTAAAAGCAATAGGCCATCCATTACCCTCTTTCTTCTACTCTCAAGTTAATGACTATATTAAATATTAAACGGGGTTCCATCTCCAGGGTGTCTGTATAAGTGATTTTACATTATCTCATTCAGCCCTTCTCTGATTTTTTCTAAAGTGTGTTGCTTCTTTCTAGAATAATTCTAGCAGTGAAAACCGTGATTGATTTGACAACCATTAACAGAATGTTTACTACTAACCTTCCTCATCATTGAGTGAAGGAGATGGTAAAAATGGAGAGGAAAACAGGGATATATGATGTGAAGTTGATTTCCCTTATTTAAAATGTTATTTAATATATAGTTTCTACAAGCTATTAACAAGTGGACATGGACTGCAGGTTTACTTAGAGGGATGCATGAGAAATAAATAGAACCTTTTCTACCAAATGGGGTTAAATAATAAGCAAATTGTTTGGTCAGCAAACCATAGAATCATAAAGTTCTTCTGGTTAGAAAAGACCTTTAAGATCATTGAGTCCAACCATTAACCTGACAAGTCTACCACTAAAACATGTTCCCAAATGCCACATCCACACACCTTTTAATTTCTCCAGGGATGGTGACACAACCACTTCCCTGGACCCAATGCTTGACTATAGTTTTGGTGAAGAAATTTTTCCCAATATCAATTTAAGCCTCTCCTGGTGCACCTTGAGGCTGTTTCCTCTTGTCTAATCGCTTGTCAAATTGAAGGAAAGACTGAGCACCCCCTTGCTCTAACCTCCTTTTAGGTATTTGTAGATAATTATAAAGGCTCTCCCCCCGCAAGCCTCCTTTTCTCCAGGTTAAGCAACCCCAGTTCCCTCAGCTGCTCCTCACAGGACCTGTGCTCCAGATCCTTCCCCAAGTCCATTGTCCTTCTCTGGGTCCACTCCATCACCTCAATGTTCTTCCTGAACTGAGGGGCCCAGAACAGGACAAAACATTTGAGGTGTGGCCTCACCAGTGCCGAGTACAGGGTTACAATCACTGCCCTGGTCCCCCTGGCCACACCATTGCAGTGCCCAGCAACAGGAGAAGGGGCAATGGGCACAAACTAAAACACAGGAAACTTCATCTGAATGAAAGGAAAAACTTAGTTACTTTGAGGCTGATTGAGTACTGGAATAGGGTCTCCAGAGAGGTCATGGGGTGCCCTTTGCTGGAGATCTTCAAAACCCACCTGGATGTGATCCTGTGCAACCTGCTCCCAGTGAGCCTGTTTTAGCAGTCTCACAGGGGTCCCTTCCAACCCTGACCATTCTGTGATTCTGTGGTCTTGTGTGCTGCTAACCTAGGATTTGACCAAATATCAGGAAAAGCTGCAGTATAACATAGCCCAGCCCCTGAGGAAGAGCCTTGGAAATTCCCACCAGAGAAATCAGCATCTATTTTGACCTAGGTTGTAAATTACTACATAATTTGTGACACTATAGAGATTTTATTGTACATGAAGATCCTTGTTTGGATATTAGCAACTTTTTTATTTTATCCAAACAATGAAGAAGAGATCTCAGATTCTGCTTTAAAATGTATCCTCTAAATCCTTCTAAAGTGCACATTGAACTTAACAAAAGAAAAAGCAGTCCTACTATCCGTATCTGTAAAAACACTATTGAATACCTCCACTTCCACTAGAAACATTTAGCAGGGGTGGTCAATCTGAAAATGAGGACTTCAGTGGTGTAAATCTTGATTTATAATGTTAGAAAAAGGTGAACGAAGAGGGCTACTTTTGAAGTGCACTGAAACTAAGAGTTAAAGAAAATGCTCTGCTTATCAGAAACTACTCACAACTATATAACCAGCTGTACAGTTGTTAAATGTTTGATATTTTTTCATCTTAGTCCCTGATAGAAACCAGAGAGTCCTGCTCTTCTTTCTGTGAGCAGAAGTTTTTAATGTAACTTTTTGCTGTCTCCACCTTCTCTTCTGGTTCAAGCAAGTGCAGTGAGCATAGCTCTAATACACAGACCCACTTTGCAGAGTTAGAACGCCGATGAATGACTGGAAGTTGAAAACAGACCCTGACCCAAGAAGCAAAAAAACCTAAAAAGGTCAGATAGGTGTGAGGAATCCAGTGTGAAACAAATTCCTTTGATTTCATTACTCCACTCTGTTGCTGCCCATCAAGTCCCAGTATTGCTCTCCTCAGCAGGTTATCTCAGAGCTGGCTGAATCTACAATCTCTGTGTGGCTCCCAGCACTCTCTGCTGTAGGCTGAACCCCACAGATCAGGACTAAGGTGCAGTGATGGGACAGCCGAACACAAAAACTCTGTGATGGATCTTCACTGCTCTAAACCTAATAAAACAATTGCTGCAGAGCAAACCTAATTTTCAGGTTCCTGTCTGTTTTCAGCATATAATCATAGCTAAGTAAAAATGTGTCACATAGTTTTTATTTGTAATTTATTCTCTAATCTCTGTGAATTTAATGAAATAATGTTTGGATTTTGTTTGTATTTTTTTCCCACTCCTTCTTATTCCTTTCATTTCACCTCTGGTTTGGTCTACCTAGTATTACATCTGTAGTCAGCCATCCTTACCAGACCAGCTTGTTAAATTATCCTCCATATGTCAGAAGAAAGCAGTCTGAAATGATGATTTAAAGGAATGATGCTTACTTGGGTCAAGTAAAACACATAAAACCCAAGGAGCCATTTTCATACTTTCTTCAGCTCCACTTGAATTGCATTTCTCTTTGTCACCTCCTTTGTCATTACTGTCACCCTTCACTAGCAAAGCACTGGCAATTAACACTGAAGTAAATTGGTGAGATAACATTTACCTTGGCATTGTCATTGTTCTTGGTTGATACATAGGAAATCACAAGCAAGTGACCAAATGGGCTAGGAGTTTAGAATTTAATGGTCAAAAAATAAATAAATAAAGGAAGATAAAAAGCCAGGTATTTGGTAACATCTTATAAATGGGGCTATTTGCTCTATAGAAGAACCAAACAGATTTTGCTTTGTATTTATCTTCATTTGTTGTTAACTGGAACAGGCTGTGAAAATCACAAAGGACACACACTGTCTATATAAATTTGAAAAACTATTTTTCCCCTTAAAATCTAAGCACCAGCTAAAAAGAGTAAATAGGAACAGATTTAATTGGCATTTACACACACCAACATTAACAATTAGCAAAGCGACAGCAGGGGGAGAAGAACAATTACTGCACCCAGTCTAAATGGTCTATTTGGATGAATTAAAAACACCAGTCAAACTTAACCAGCTGTTTGCAGAAAGAATTTTTCTTTATTTTCATAAGCATGTTTATTTGAATGAAATTAATCCCCATTCACTGTTGGGCAGGATTAGAGTTGTTTTCCTCCTATTAGTTTGTGTATATTTTTGGGGAATATCAGATATTGTAAACATTAACAGCTTGCTTGCTTGGCTTAATGATTATCCAAGTATGATAAAAGATGACAGATTAATAGTATTTTTACTCATGTAAAAGAGCATTTGTCCACGGATTTTCTCAGTATGGATTTCCACCCAGTTAGAAAGATTAGGAGAAAGTGCTGATTTGCCTCCTCCCTCCTTTCCTTTTAAGACATTATAAGTAAAAGACTAAAGGATATTTGAAGATGAAGATGCCTTTGATCCCTCATTCTGAAAGTCAGTACAACATATAGAGAGCTTATCTTGCAAACATGCAAATCTCTTCTAGCTGGGAAGGTGAAAAGTAGGAAAATAAACTAATTTGTCTGCTCCTGCTTCTCAACCATTTTGACCAGGTGGTTGTTATTACATTTGTCCTTCACTGTTTGTGACTGATGAGAGATGCTGGACATATTTTGTGAGAATTTGACAAGCTGATTCTCATTCCTGAGTTTACAATTCTGGGTGGTGTAGTGATGGATAGCTGACTTGCTGTTCTAAGAGTCAGTGCCATGTGATGTGATTTTGGCTTAAATCTGAGAAGTCTTTATGAAAACAGCTGACAGTGACTATTAGAGACAGAGTTTGGAACATAAATTTCAAATATGCCTGATTTTTTTTGATGCATATTTTATTTGATTTTCATTAGGACATTTATTTTAGGTTTTTTTGAGGGGGGGTTGTTGCTATAATTTTTTTTTTTTTGCGTGTGTTAAGTTTAAAATAAGAAAACTTAAACATGCACAGAACTAAGGACACATTTATTTACACCAAAACATTATGTTTTCATCACAGAAAAGGTTGATACATGGGAGTGACCTAACTGTAGTCTTCAAAGACAGGCAGGGACCTAAGACATCCCTGAAATTAGTGGTATGGTCTATAGTTTGGAAACAAAAGGATATGTTCAGCATAATTCTTTCAGCAATTCTCTGGTTAAGCCATAGAATTATTTTAATATTTTTGGAGACTTTCTGCATTTCTTAATCTCAGAAAATTTTAGAAAACAGATGCAAAGTGTGGCAAGGATGTTATTGATTTTAGAAATAAAGTAATCACATGCCCAAAACCATTAGGTGCCAGAAATTCAGTAAGCCAGGAAAGCACATGGGGCATCTGCTCTAACCTGCTTAAGAAGGGACAGCAGCCACGAGGGGAGGAGGCACATGAGGAGAGATGTGGTGAGTCACACTGTGAGAAATGTGAAGAGGCACACAGAGAGAGAGGGCACTTCTGTGGAAATATGCAGCCCAGAGTGCACACTTTGAAGGAGGCCCTCCAGTCTTGAAGGGTGTTTGGCCTTCAGGTGGATGCAAACTGGGGCAAGTACAGCCCCAAAAGACTGTTGCCTATGGACTGATACAAAAATGCACAGAGAAGTGGAGAAAACCCAGTAAGGAGCACAATGGAGCAGGGAAAACACACTAGGACATTAAAAGCAGAAGAAAGAAAACAATACACTCCACTCCAAGCTTCTGTGCTGCCTGTCACCTTATTGAAGCTATTAGGAGGGACAGTCTGTAAAGTGTGGTCAAAACAATGATTTCTTTTTTTATTAATACTGGAATCAGTGAATACATGTTTTTGTTTATTGTGAATAAATTAAATTAAGTAAAAATTCTCTCAGTTGAGGCTGTTTTGTCTGCTATGGACCTTGTGAAGGTGTGTATGTAATAATTGTCTTCTTGGCTGACAATATGAAACGTAATCAGTGTTCAAAGAATATGACAGTTACAGTGACATACATTTTTGCCTCAATTTCACCAATTTGTAGGCATTCTCCTGGAAAAGTTTCCCAGGTTCAAAATGGAACACAAAAAAGTTACCGAAGTTTTCAGGAAAAAGCAAGAGAATACTACAAGAAGATAAAAACCTCTTTGAAAGAGTACAAAAATACTGAAAATAAACCAAACCCAGAGGAATAGATGTGTTGTGATGGAGAGAAACAGGAAAAATGAGTACCTTGCAGGACTGTGTGAGGACATGAAATATAATAAATGACATGACATTCAGAGATGTGAACTGTGGGTATTTAGCATCTCTGAAAACCAAGTCAAAGTCTCCTGCTCAAGGGAGATTTGTTTTGTGTTTCTGTTCTATAACAAAGACAGTAAAATTGAAGGGAGGTAAAATACATGAAAATAGGTTTTACAACATCGACACATACAACACAATTGATTCAAAATAGAGTGAAGTATGACAATAAAAGAAACTGTGTGAAAGAAATATAAATAAGTAGTTAGGAAGAACTGTTGCTCCTGGGTTCATGAAAAGATGCCTTGAGCTTTGTGAAGTGCATTTTTTCTTTCAGAAACTTGTTTCTCTTCTGTGATCCTACCAGAAAGAATTGATTGTCCTGAGCAGAATTCTTCTGTTTAGAAAGCAGGTAAAACAACTATTTTATTTCAACTTTTCATTTCTTTTCATAAAACCCAGACCTTACATTGTGGTCATTCTCAATTTATCTCAATTTCTTCTAAGCATTCTTTTCCATTTTGTTCATCATCTCAAGCAGATGTTACTTCGTTGAGATCTGAGGACTGCTGGCAGAAATAATTCACGGAGTCAGGGAAACCAGATTGTTGTCAGGGTGTATTCAAGGAGAACTACAGAGGTGATGGTCTTTCAACCACTGATTATTAATACAGTCAGTATCTCTAAACTGATGTAGGATTTAACAGTTAATTAACCAAAACGCATGACAATGATGAGAACACTGGTTAATGGGTCATTCCTAGTGACCCGCTACTCAAAAAGGCCTCTTCTCCCAGGCAATTAACAATAGTACAAGAGGGGATATTTAGGCTGGACATTAGGAAGAATTTCTTCACAGAAAGGATGATTAGATATTGGAATGGGTTGCCCGTGGAAGTGGTGGAGTCACTGTCCCTGGAGGTGCTTAAAGAAAGACTGGACGTGGCACTTAGTGCCATAGTCTAGTTGACATGGTGTTGTTCAATAATAGGTTGGACTCCATGGCCTCAGAGGTTTTCCCATCTTAATTTATTCTGTGATTCTGTGATTAATGAATTGACACTATTAGGTAAAACTTCACTAAATATTTCTTCCTATTAAAAAAATTGCTGTTCCATCATACTCAAATTAAATTATGTATTTTTCTCTCACTCCTGTTAAAAAGCAAACTAGATTTGAAGTTTCAGATACATGGCTTGGATTTGCAACTGAGATAATAAGAGTGGAATGGAGAAGTGTTAATTCTCTTTGAGGAACAGCTCAGCAAGGAAGATGCAACTAACATTAATAATGGGTAGTAAGTCTTTCTGCACCAAACTCCCACAGTGCTGGGAATGTTTACACTGACTTGTACACGAGACACAAGTCACCTGTCTTTTATTGCATATGAAAAATTGAAAATATACTCATAAAATAACCACTGGTGAGTCCAAATATATGAGATTTGTTGGGCTGATATTCCCAGAAAAAAGGATTTATCAACATGCCCAACGTACTGAACAAGATACGCCAAGGATTTTTCCTTGGTGTCTCTCTGTACTGGGGTCTTTAGTCTTTCATATTCTAAAGTTTACTGTTCAAGGTCAGTTGTCTATTTCTCACTGGGCACCAGAGAAACCCTACTGCTGGAACACAGTGGCTGGTTCAAATACTTGGGAAATGAGTGACTTGTTTTGAAGCAGGGCTTGAATCTGTGAGGACTCAAATTATTGTGGCTGTTCAGCAAATGGTCAATGTATAACATAACTGCCCTCAAATTCGGTTTTGAATTCTTCATCTAGATCCTCTAGATTCTTATTTTGAAATGACATCTTTTCTCTTGTATCTGGAGCTGGCTTTAACTTTTGCCACTCTTCTGTTGTTTTAGGTTCCACACTTTGAAAGCAGTCTGGACCTGAATTTGTGCCCCTTTCTGTTTCCAAAGTGGACATTTATTCAAAAGATTGGGAATCTAGATTTTTCCAAAAAGGTGTTGTTTGATTAATGGTATTAAGGAAACTGTATCTATAAAAAAGTTTTAATCTTTTGACTGCTTTGGAACAGAGTGCATGACAGGAACTTGGCCAAAGGTTGCAACTATTATAGAGTAGGTTAGGCAAGAATGTGAAATGGACAAGATACAGAAGTAAATTAGCTGAATTTAGTGCATTATGTAAAAGTCTTCTGGTTTATTCTCTGGTTTGCTTAATATTCTATTTTTCTTCTCTGACTTTCTGTTTCTTCTCAGTAATTTTAACTGCAAAATATAACATCTTCCTACCCTTAAAACTGGAGTGGCATACTCTTGATGAAAAGGATTTTCATGATGAGGATTTTGAAAGATGCAAATGTAGGTAGAACAGCAAAACAGTAAGTTTTGATTGAAATTCTGTGTGTTTCTTCTGTCTACATGTTGGTTTGTGAATGTTGTTTTCCTAACACTGACAGTTCTGTCATATCCTTTGTTATGATAGATGGCCATGTATTCCTTAGCAGCTGTAACTGCTCAGTGGTTGGCAGGTCTGAAAGTAGGTACTATGGAAGGAAACTTTGCTTCCTTTTCCAAACAGTTCAGTACAGTCTTTATCATGAAGGAGATGAGAGTTTTGCAGCTTGTGTTTGCACTGTCCCTTGCCTCTTTTTAGGAGACTGAGTGTTCTCTTTTTTTACCAGTCTCTGACTCTGGAAATTAATTTATTTACGAAGTTATTTCAGAATAGATCCCAAGCAGCCCTGCCTAGCAAGTTAAATTAAACATACTCTGTCTGTACTAATAAAGGGAGAATGGAAATCTATATTAGTTAAGCCAGATAACGTCTTTTGTTCTTGAGAAAGAAATCCACTTCTCAACAAGACTGAAGTATTTCCCTGTCTCTTCCCACTCACACTTCCTGGAACAGCAGACATAAGACAAGACTGGGAGAGAAGTTCAGTATTTTGAATTTCAAAATGGCAACCATGACGGGCTGCTTTGAAATGAAATGGGGAGAGAATGTTTTTTGCTTCATGGCATGAGCAGGATATTTAAGGCTGGAAGATGTCCTGGTTCTGTTCAGGACAAGGTTAATTTTCACAGTAGCCAGGAGGAGGCATGGCCAGGAGCAGGAGGTTATTCTATACCATATCACATCATTGCTGGAGGTGGGGGAAGTGGACTCTCTGGGGAAAAAGAGGCTCCTTCCAGAGGGAGTGTGGCAGAAGGAGACAGGGGGATTCTGTGTGAATTGTTCTTCCTGTGCCCTCTGTCACTAGCATTGTTGTTGTTACTGTTCATTTTCTTAACTCATTGCTGTTTCCAGCAAGTTGTTCTGATCTCAACCTATGATCTTTACCTTTTGTGCCTCCAATTCTACTCTCCATCCTGCCACAGGGGATGGAGGAGGGGAAAGCAGAAGAATGAGTGAGAAGTACATAGTTTGAAGAGTCTTGGTAGGGGCATTGAATTGGGGAGTACCATTCCTAGACCATGACAGGGAAGCCACTAGAATTCTCAAAAAAGAGCTTGTTTAAATTTATTAAAGAATTTAATTACACCTTTCCACAGATTCCAAATTCGGTGCCATCTTTGAATTAATATCAAAGCCAAACAATCTGTTGGAAAAGCTGGTGTATTAGAAGAACAATGTAAGATTTATTCTTCCCTCCAATTATTATATTCACTGTGAAGAATCTGCACTACTTCGTTTAAATCTTTCCTGAAGTGGGTCACACAGAGAGGCTGATTGATAAGGAGTTGGAGAGTTGAACTTTATGGCTGATCAGCAGACCTCTATCAACTATGGGAAGGGAGGTGTGCCACAAATAGAGCTGTCACTGCAGCAACCTTGCTATTAAATCTTTAAAACTGCCAAATTTATGGCCTGGAAGAAGGGGCATGGGCTGATCCATGCATAGAGATTGAATATGTAAGGAGAATACTTTGGAAGTGCAGTGAGTTGTTGGCAGGAGACTTGAACTCTAGTGAACAAACCTGTCTGAGCTCAGTGGGGAAAAGCGTGTAGTTGTGCTGCCTTTCATCAGTTCAGTGGCAGGCTGAAAAGCACGCTAAATCTTCTAATACAGAAGCATTAAATTCAGTCTTTTTTTTTTTTTTTTTGAGAGCATGAAACTGTGAGAACAAAAAGAACAGATATAAGCTTCTTCTTCTTTTGTGCCAAAAAAAGAAAAAAGGAAAAAGTAGAAAAAAACATAAGAAAGGAAAAAACTGCACATAGAATAGAGACATATGCACATGCAAAGGAGTAGAGAGGACTACTTTTATTCACATCTCATGGCTTCATATATAGGCAAGTGGAGCAGGAAGCTTCTGACACACACTTTGTGATGGAAAACTGGAGGTGGTTGAGGTGTTGTAAACCTGTGACCTATTTTGAAGAAACAGCTTAAATCTCCTGTTCACCAGGATGAGACAATTGTACGTGTATGCCGAAGAGATGTTGTGGTATCAACAGATGTGATCAGTTCAGAATGAGTTTGAAGACATTTGCTTTTTAGGACAAGGATACAGCATGAACTCTTCTGACAGTGCAATTCAACTGAGCCAGCATAAATAAAAATGCCTTTAACCAATCAAGAAAAAATTAGGTGACAGTAAATTCTGGTAGCAAACTGAGCCTAACAGAACACAATGAGCCAGCTATCACTTTAATCATAACACTTTGCAATAGAAGCTGTCTTGTGTGTTTCACATTTCCAGCACAGTTTGCTATATCATAAATTTAGGAAAGTTAGCTACATTGTAATACAAATCATTGTACAACCTCACTGAGTCATGCGCATCATTTCAATTGTGCTGCATATTTTTGTGTCTGCTCAGTGTTATAACATTGGCTATGCCTGAACTGCTGAAGTCATCCTGTCTCCTGACTCCCAAGACAAGAGAAATGGTGCCTTTTTGGAGGAAAGCATCCATATCCACACCTCATAGATTTTTCCAATGGCCTCCCATAGAGCAACTCCTGTGATCAGAACCTTATCCTTTGTTGTGCATCTTATCTCAGTTATTAAGTATTGACTGATCTCTGTAAGAAACCAGTTACAGCTTACATTACATACAACTACTTTAGCAGAATTTTTTTATATGTCATTCTGCCATTCTTGTCAATCACTTTTGATTATGACCTATACTTAAATCCTATTGCAGGATCAAATAAAAGATCAAAATTATGTGCTTAGCCCCTGCTATTTATAGAAAAACTTAAAGATTTCTGAGTTGGTGTTAGGTGGATGTCAAAGAAGAGAATGGGTAACGATGGAGATATAATTTATGGTTAGAACTTTGTGGAAAATAGTTTAAAAATCCTTTCCCAACTAACTTAATCAGGTTAAAAAGTAGAGAATGAAAAAATATCTGTATTTCTTTTCAGAGTAGCTGTCAATTCAAAATATTTGTGCAGGCTGAGTAAGAAGCACAAGTCTTTGTTCTAGCTGATTCAAAATAGGGACTTGAACTTCATTACCTCACATACCAAGTAAATGTCTTATCAGTGTTGACCTTTCTGGTTGCTAATGTCATTCTTGTCTCTAATTTTGATTGGCTATTCTATCTTTGCTGAAAACGATATGATCATTCCTGCAAAAGGTCTGAGTTTTAATGAACCAGAACCTTCTAAAGAAAAAAACCAGCCTAATAATTTCACTGGAATTTCCTGAACAACTCTATTTATTAAAAGGTGTATTCTACTGGTGCAAATCTGTAGTTACATTTACAGTCAGCAATAAACCAGAGATGGTTCTCTGGCCCTGAGGCTGCCTGCCATGCAGAGTTTGAATTCACATGGCTGAACTCTCCTGTCCCTTTCCACAGTGAACAGGTTTGTTAGCCTGATAGTTTCCAGCCTGATCAACTCCAGAAATACCCTGGGCATTCGCAAGGATACTAGTGGTTAACTCAGGCCAAAAACTGCACTACTCATTTAGCAGTATGGAAAACTACAGCATGGAACTCACTTGTGTTTTCAATTCACCAGCATAGATGTAGCCTGTGTTTACAGCCTGGGTCCTGTTCTGTGCTTAGTGCTGCCAGTGTTAGTTATTGGGTTGTATGTCTACATCAGTGCGTGGGTGAGCAGGTGTGCAGCAAATTAAAAATTCATAGGCTCACTGAATCTCTTAGGTAAACTTGTTTATTTTTAGTTGAAAAAAACCCATCAAAATCTCTGTAAATCAGGGCAAGTGTTCACTGTTCCTGTCTGTGTAATCTATAGACTGGTGCAGTCTGAAATTTGAGCAAAAATTTCAGATTTGGTGACAAAAATTTTAGGAAAAAACAGTGAAGTATCAAGACGAATAGTAAAAATATCCTTCATGATATTTTAGAGTTTGACTAATACATAGGATAAACATATCTGAATTTCTAGAGCATTTTGCATATGCCACTGGCACAAACAATAAGAACTGTAGACGACATTTCTGATATACTAGAGGAGGTTTATGTTGTAAAACTCATCTCTATGAATTTGCACACAGATTATTAGGAAACAAGATGAAGGACAGTTGTCCAGTTGCTTGTAGCAAACTCATGCCTGTGAAAAGCAAACTCATGCCTGGATAGACTGCATCTGTTCTTCAATGTTCTCTTACGTGATATTTCTATTAAAGGCTTTGGCACACAAGTAGGTGAGTACTACTGAAAATTGATAATGACACATGGGTAGGTGGCTGGCATTTATTCTTCTAATACTGAAGATAGTATATATGATTTTCATTTTATCCCTCTGGGCACATGGGGGAGTATATGTGGGTCCTAGAGAAGGATTTTCTTTTTTTTTTCTTTTTTCCTCACTTTTTGTGCAATTAAATTGGGAGACAGAACTACTGACCTTGGCTGTTGCTGTTTTGAAATTATGTTACCTAACGAATATATTCTTACCATATTGCAACATTTCTTAATTCATAGTGCTAATTCAGCTTCTTTGAGGGCTCATTATTTAAAGTAACATAAAGGTTGGAATTTTTTTTTAGATCATTATTTAAAGCAACATAAATACCTAAAAAATAAATACCTAAATAAAAATTATAAATTTTTGTTAATTTTATAGTGATGGTGCATCTAACTAATGGTGCATTATGAAGGAACTCTTACTGGAGGCTGTATTCTTACTTGAATACAAAATTAATTCATCATCCTGTATGCTAATACAGAAAACACATAGGAAATGAATTCATAATGGTGCTGCTTAATGTGCAACTTTTTCCTCCTTAATTGTCTTTAGAAGGTGAGAGAAGTGTTGCAAATCAAAGTAATATTGGAAATAATCTGCTGTTAGTGCAGGAGAGCAGGTTTTTAAGAATGTGTAATATCCATGTATATCTTGTATGTGATCTGTATATATTTGTATGGGCACATATTTATAAACACGCACAGACAAACTTGTGTGTCACACCATGAAGACCTACAGAAATATATGCACACGTACCTCGACAAGGCCACGCATGAGGCTGTGGGCCTGGATCTAGGTTAGTGTAAGCCAGCAACACTATTGCCTTCTGCTCTGCGATGAGGATCTACCTTTGAGGAAATTCCAGAAATCCATCAGACCTGTGCAAAGAGCACACCGCTCAGGGTGTACTCTCAAGTTCTGACACATACTGAACTAAGGCCATTTCCATATGAAAAGGGGAATCTTGCCTCACGTGCTTCAACTCTCAAGTCTTTTCATAGTCATCATGTAATTCATTGTCCGCAAACAACCACCAAAAAACCATTTTAAATTAGACTAAATTCCCTGGATGCATCCCAGAGGTACACTATCCAGAAGCAGCACAAAAGGAGGAATGGGAAGGTGTGCCTGAGGATTGGCAAATAAACAAGATAATTTCTTTGCTCTCCAACTCAGTTAGATCAGCTAAAACTGCAAAATCTTAAGGTTCAAACCGTGGGTATCATCTTTGTGTATACCACACCATTTCAGTGTGGGAGTTCTCTTTGAGGACTTTGTAACCCCAGTGCTAACTCACTTTGTCTTTTTCCCTTGTGCATCATTTAAACCTTAATGAACTAAATCATAGTTTCTTTCCTCAAAACTCACCTTTTACGTTTTGCTTGCTCACAATTATAAGAAGAGAGAACTAAATTAGGTTGACTTTTAAATTACATCATTAACTAAATTTCACTAAGATGATTCTGATCTCAAGCCAGTGTAAGTACACTCAGGTAACTAGATATGATGCCAGAATCTTTTCTGTTGTTGCTTAATTTTTAGGTTTAAGTTTGGAGGCAGGGGAAAAAGGAGATACGGGAAAGATATTTTGAACTAATTTTAATTTTTGTAATGTATTTTTTTCTTTACCATCTCCCTGAAGGGTCAATTAGTGATCAAAGTTTTTATTTTCCAAAAATGAACAGGACTTGGTATTTTGGGGTAATTTGACATCTGTGTGCCAAGCACTTCTCACCAAAGGCAAAAAAGGGACACCATCCTTTACAGCATACTTTGCTCAGCCACAGGACTTCCATGCAAATCTCCACTTAACTATGGACTAGAACCACGTCTGCTTTGACTCCATATCCCAAGTGAACCAGGAGCTCAGAAGAGCTTTTGTTTATCTCCTTGCCTTTACTTGGTATCAAACTAACATTAGAAAGTAAATATGAGTGAGATTAAATATTTTGTCTCCTGAGATAATTTCTGTTTAATAAAAGGTCCAGCTAAGTGTGTGGGAGTCTGAGTACATAGTCTGTCCTCCCAGATAACTATAATTCATGTTGAGACAGGTAAAAGTTATAAACAAGCTGGTACTCATCCTTTTCTTCTGCCCCATGGCCACCACAATACCTGTCTCTGATGGTCTCCTGCAGTTCCAAAGCATTCTGACATGAGTCAGTTCTACTGATGGCCTGATATGACTCAGGCTTTTGTCAGGTGAGGTCCATGAGCTGAAGTACTGTAAAATGGCTGCAATGCTAAAGAGCCATTTCCCAGAACAATTTCAAGCATTGAATGTTGCATCCAGTAAAAAAAAAATTAAAAAAAGAAACTCTGGTGCCATTTTTCTTAAAGAAATCTCTCTGCGTTCAAAGTTCTTTCTGCTTTCCAGTATAGGCTTCCCAGGGGAAAGGATGAAGGACTGATGCTGCCCATTTTCCTCTTTTTAACTCACAAAAGAGTCAGTCTTATTTTCTCTGAAGAAGGAGATGAAGTGTTAAGTAAATTTGGAAATGCTGAGAAGCAGCAGCAGAGCTGTGCTTTTCAGACCTAGAAAAGGGCTGTCTAACAAGGAAAATTTTTAGGTTAAAACCTATGACGGGCTAATATTGCCCTTAGAAAATTCAGTCCTAAAATAATTGAGAAGATATATGAGGTCCTCAGCTTTTCCTCTTATACTGATGCTGTTTCTCTTCTGATGTCCAGAACTTTCCAGAAGCAACTGGCTCTCTGTCTCTTTATTCTGCAGTTGGTCACCCCTGAAATTTTCCTTAGCTGTAATAGTAGCTCGGTAGAAGCTTGAAAAGTTGCCTTACTGGCTTTCTTTTTCAAACAGCTGTACAGCTAGTATTTTTTCTCTTTTTTTTTTTTTTTAATCTGGAAGCACAACAGGGCTTATTTTAGTTAGTTCTGTACTTCTGAAGTGTTAGTTCTGAGGAGGTCTACGGTACACCTTTTCTTTAGCCTTCTTGGAAGACAAGTTCAAAACTTCTGTCAGGATATTTATTTGAGAAAAGGGTATTCCTACATATGAAGTTTATGGATTCTGGAACTGATTGTTAAAATTTTTTAAAAATTCAAGTAAGAGAAACTCTGTGTTAGCAAGCTCTGAAACCTAGTCTATGGTAAATATAAAAGTTGGGATTTGAGAGGGCTGTAATTAATTAACTAATTAGTGGAATTTCTTGGGGGGTATTGCCTGACCTTCACGCTATACCTTATTTTAATTTTGTTTGTGAATCTTCAGCTCATCATTTCTTCAGGACTCCTGTTGTCATCAGTCTGACCTGCCAGTTTATAAAGGACAGAGAGCAGTGCACGCAGGAGGGTGCAGTGTGTCCACAGGAGGAAGTTTTCAGCAGTGAGGAAGGGTGTTGCAGAGCTGCAGAGATTGACACCCTGCCTCTGAAGACTGCCTGAGCCTTGGAACGAAGGTTACTTTTGTACTGGGATGCTGTTTGGAAATCTCAAACTCTACAGCAACACCAGAAAGCAATGACTGTCATTTTTAATAGCACTTTATCCTTGTTGTTGTACCTCTGGATTTTTAAGACATGTAATAACACTGCCAAATGATCATTAGTAAGCCTGATCTGAATAAGCATAATCACCATTTAAATAGAAACAAGTAGTGTGAGTAAACGAGAGATATGAAGTTCATTATCTCACTTTGCAAATCACCAACTCTGGGGAAATTTCTATTTTAATATGTTGTTAGTTTCAGCATAATGACTAAGAGGTTAAGGTCACATATATCCTGTAGATAATGTAAACAAGCATTTATTTCAACCTCTCATTTTCTGAAGAGAGGCTCATAGGCTGTAATGTTAGTTTATTTATTTACTTACTTACATGCTTACTTTGCCAAGCACTTTGATATTTGTCATCCTACTGTCCCTCCAACTACTGTCTATAATCTTAATTCCCACTGAAAATATTTGCTAATAGTGGTGTTGTGTACTGATAAGTTGTTCTAATGCAGAGAAAAAAAGGTGGTAGAATATGATTTTACCTTTTAGCTCTGAATTTATAGAAACCTCTATTTTCTCTGGACCTATGTTATTTACTACACTGTGAGGTTTACATCAGAAAATCAGTGATCGTGCTCAGGTATTAGTAAATAAATAAGGCTGTGAACTTCAAAGGTGCTTTGTAAGACATTCAAGACTCCATTTTACCTTAACATCTCACCCTGCTATTTTGCCAATGGCTATTGCAGTGATCTTCAGATCTTTAGAGAAAGCATATTCTGGATTTTCACAATTCAAACCAGAATCCGTTCTTTATATTTTCCCACCTTTTTTCATTTCTATTTTACTGCTCCAGGGTAGAATTACATTAGCTTAGCAATGTTGGGATGAATGGGTTTGTATTAGTTCAGAAAATATCTTCCGTGCTTACGAATAAATAAATAAATAAAGTAAAAAGATTATCTGGAGCACTGGCAGATTGATTTAGCAGAGAGACTGAGGTCAAAGATTTTTACTTGTCTTAATGGTCTTCATTAGGGAATCAGAGCATCGGGTTGAGAAAGACTGGCAGGCTTTGGCTCCACCAGTGTCAGACTGCACTATAAACATGCTAGTGCCTGACTTGTGAATTGCTTGCCACATGGATGAATGTTTGTCACAGTCACTGGGACACAGATGTCACAGCCTAGTGAAGGCCTGCTTATCATTCATGTGGTCACTTCTATTACCTCTGGTCGTACTGTGCTGACCTGCTATTAGTGACTCTAATTTAATTTCCCCCACCAGTGTCATGGGTTATTTCTTCCATTACTTTAGAGATTTAATTTACAGGGTAAACTCCATCACTTGAACGAAAGGATTTTTCATGACATGAAGAACAAGTTCTTTTTGAAGATTAACATGGTTCTGGCTATTTATCTTGGTCATCTCTAAGGCATGAGGCTTAAACACCAGTGAATGACATTATATTCATATGTTGGTGGTATTTCCAAAATAGATGAAATATTGTATTTTTACTCATTTCAGCTATACTGAAACATCCAAATATGATTCTTTGCACAGTTTTATGAAAGACCAGTTACCCTTTTGTTACAGCTATAAATAGTCTTTTCTGGAGTTGAGCCTGGGCTCACATTGAAAAGACTGATACATAGCATAGATAGGACAGTCACTGTAACAAGCAAATATGTTAGCACCTGTAAGCTTGTTTTCCCACATATTAATCATTCCATATACTGAAAAAACATGAGGAAGCAATCCTAAATATCTAAATATTAATTTCGTGTCATTAATATAATGATATGCATTTCCTAGACTAAAAAATTCTTGTAAGCACTAATTGATTTTTCAGTGGGTTCAAATTCAAGTGCTTGCACCTCCTGGAAAAGAGAAAACCTTGAATGCTTATTTAAGAAAACACAAATATTTCTTTACATAATCAGAAGTGTAACTACCCGAGCTTAATATAATTGTATATGTTAGTGAAATAATTTTAACTCTTTGCCAGAAGCTTGCTTTCCTGCGTGGCTAAGGCTGTTCTTCACGAAAATATTTGCCAGCCTTTTGGGGTGGTTTTTTTTCAAAAATGCTACCTGAATTAATTTCTGGTGCCTTGGAGAATTTCTATTCCTTTATAGCCTCCAGTCTGAGGGCAAAACCCACACCCATGAAGACACACTGGGTCACTGAAAGGAAGAGGGCAGGGCTTTCTTCATACAAACCTAAACAAAGGAGAAAAGAATGAATAGGAGAAAGTTGCCTGCTAAGTTCTTCCGGGGCTACATGACTCTGAGATCAACAGAGAAGACAGTGAAGGGAAAAGGCACCCATGATTACCTTGATTTCCAAGGAGAAGGGGCAGCATGGGTAGGTATACGAGAGGGTTGTCTAAAATTTGTGCCAGATCATTTGGACGCCTGCCACAGTTTCAGCTGAATCAACCCAAAGATACTTAGCACAGTGAGACTGTCTAAGAAGGGAGTTAAATAATCTTGTACTTGAATGCCTTCACCCACACTCTGCCAGCCCATTTCACATCTGTTTTCATAAAACAAAGAAGCAGACAGTGAAGAAGTCTAGGTTTTCCCATTACTAAATTATAATTCAATAAGATATTAATATATATTTAAATGCACACATATTCAAGTACATATGTAATGTGTCTGTGAGCACATATGTATTGTATTTTTTTGCTTTCAAGAAAGGTAAATGATTATTAATTTTTCAGATTCTAACTTGCAGTAAACTTATACATAGTCTATATGTCATCCATAAGAGTTCCATGGGAGTATTTGCTATTAAAACTGTTTTGACTAGCAAAGTAGGTCATGTTGCTCTTTCTGTTCACATGAAACTCAGAGGGAATTGAGTTTTCACTGTGAAGACTTGTGATTATTAATTTATAATTACTTTGTGCATCTGCTCTGTGTTATTCAGTTAGAAATAGAGTTGTCTTACAAAGACTTTATTTGGAAGCTCTAAAAAGAATTTCAGAGATTAACTGCCTCCTTGTGCTACCTCTTGAAATTTAGTGTTAATTCAGTCAACAGGGGCACAGACATGGATTAGAGCAGTAGAATTTCAACAAAGAATCTTATTGCCAAGTATTTTTTCTCTCAATGATCTTTGTTTATCTGTCAAAAATATGGTCTTCTGTTTCTATTGTCATACGCTTGTCACATTTGAAGAAGATTTCAGCAAGGAACATGCAGTAGGATGGTATTAAATTATAAAGAAAGTTCCAATTTTTATGCAAATTAATTTGTTTACATACAAGCACAAGAAACAAAAGAGTACCTATCAAGAGGTATCAGTGTCATAGCTCTACACAGAGAAAGGCAATTGAAATTTTCAGGACTCTATTTTTATTTAGGATCAGGTTCCTTCACTGCTTGCTTTGAGGCACATAAACCACTGGAGAACAGGCAGAAATGAAAGGAATAAATCCTCTCTGTTCTGGGACTCCTCCCTTACCTCAACATGTGCAATGCAACTTCTGTCATTTCAGAAATGAAGGATGTGGTCCAGAAGGCACTCCTGACTACTAAGTGATATAAAGGATACAACTACAACTAGAGAATGTGGTTCATGAAGTATCCTGTATGTATAACTATTTAAAAAATATTTTTCAAACTCTTCAAGCAGTTCATGCATTTTTTAACTGCCAAAATCGCTGCTAGCTGTACATTCAGTTCAAAAGAAATGCATAATCCCTCTACTGAAATACCTAGACAATGCTGCAGTAAACAGCTCTGTTTTGAAGTTGATCATCAAATAATTTAGCACAATGAAAGAGGCACTATTCTTTTTGTTTCCTTACTTCAACACCTCAAGGAGTTACGTATATCCTGGTGATAGTTCTCTCCCTTTCAAGTGCCTGTGAGAAGAGGTGTCATTGCAAAAGCGGTATGTGTAAGGTAAAAGCCAAACTAGCAAAACTAACATTTTCTGAATGCACAGCATTTGAGCATCAAGTGGGTATTTCGAGGTAGTCAGGTCCCCAGATTCAAAACCTAAGTGAGAGCTTTACTTCCAGTTTCTGCTGACAGAGCAGCCCAAAGGAACGCTGACTGCAACAAGCTTCCGAGCCTTAGGCATGGCTGAAGCTTACTTGACAAGATCACTTACTAAGCCCAAGGTGCCTGATGAGACTCAGTCACAGTCGAGTGTGACAACAATGCAGAGTGGTGGAGAAATAGGAAAGGTAGCTGAGTCACTATATTTATAAGTCACTAATCTACTCTGGGTATAATTACTTAAAAAGCTTACAGATTTGGACAAAATATTTGTTGGGGTTTTTTTTTGTTCCTTTTTTTTGGACTAGTCTTCCTGACTTAATAGTGTCTGTTAAACAGAAATGGAGTTTTCTAATCAAAAATGCCAGAGGAGGAAAGGAATAGGTTTATTTTATAGTGTGGAAAAAATTTACTGAGCTAACTGGGTTAGCTTTTATTGACAAAGATTCCCTGAGGAATGTACGACCACATAGATGTAGCCAGTAATATTGCTCATACACGTCTTCTGGTACTGACACAAAATACCTCAAAGAAACAGCAACTAAACCTAAGGTTTTTCTAAAAAATACAGACCACTTGCACAGAAATATGTTTTAAAGTGCACGATTATATGAGTTTTTAATGCAAGATGAAGTACAATTGCATCTGGAGGCCTTTAGGAGATTTCAAATTTGTATGAGTTTAAAATTACTATAGATCAGTTTGTGGGGTTTTTTAGGCACAATATATTATTCATATCCTGGAGTCCTGGCTGTTTGTGTTCCTTGTAAGAAGTGTCTACTTGATATTCCTACCAGAAACATTTGTTTTCTGCAAGAAGGGCCATGGAACACTTTTGGCTTGGCTTCAGCTGTCACCAGTCCTTGGCATCAAACACCAGGATCCTGGGTAATATAGAAAGCAGGAGGTTAGAAAGGAGTTACTGGGGAGCTGAACCTGAATAAAGTAACAGTAGGAAGAAAGAGGAAATTCAACATACATACATATTTTTTAATACAATTTTAAAATAAAATATATAATCATCTTCTCATATTTTAATATTGTGAGTCAAACTTTAAGGTACTTTTAATGTAAAGTTATGGATAAGGAGCTTATTGATACACCGCAGATGTAATGAATCTAGGGAGATGATGTGGAAAGAGAGATACAGTTCACTGGGTGAAATGAATGGGAGTTTTATGGTAGGCCAGGGGTGCCTGCTCTGACTGGGAAAAATGGCAGATCTGAGGCAGAATAAATGGGAGTGTGGAGTATTCCACTCCAGGTTAAGCATGTCAAGAACTGCCCAATGCCTGCATGTGCCCTCTTTCCTGTTAGAAATGCAGTAGCTCAACATGGACTGAAGATCAGAGGCTAGATGAAATTCAGTAATGAAAACAGTTGAATGGAGGAGTCAGAATCAATAGAAGAGTGCCTTGCTGATAACCCAGTGGGCTGTCATAGGAAAAAAATACCTAACAAGAAAAAATGTTCCCTTGAGTTCCGAAACAGAAACTAGAAACCATAACACAAAGATTAATTCAAGGAAAATCCATAAGATAAGACTGATTCAACCTCTGAGGAACATCTTGTTCCTAATTGGGATCAGGCTCGTTCACAGTGTGACCTGCTGGACATAAAACAGTCCTTGAGAACAGAAAAAGGGCAATCATATATGTTTCAGTTTTAGCTTCCTGTCGTATTCCATAATACTATTCCATAATAAATATACTTACATAATTGAAAAACAGCCTTACACAAAAAGGGAAACAATCTGGATAAAAACATGCAGACAATAATTGTAAAATCAGGATATTTTCTTTTAAATTATTATTAAAGGTAAAATAATTAATGTGTTTAATACTATCCCTCCTACTGGCATTGAATTCAGAAGGGAATTGTTAAATGGACAGCAAACAGAAAATGAAATTATGATGAGATGAGAAACCAAGGTGCAAAATTTGGAGGCAGACTATAACATCTAGGTAGCTAACTTGGAAAATGCTATTTTCCAGGTGCAGGGAAGAGTTACACATTTACTTAGCCAAGGCTGGATATACAGAGAAGAAAAGATCAACCTTTGCTTCAGAGAGTTCCCAATAGACAGGAGGGCACAATGAAGTGAATAACAGGAGGATCTGGAAGGGAGTGTTTGGAAGAAGTAGCAAAGCAATCTCAGCCAAAAGCTGGTAGTAAGTGGGCTGAACGGAAATTACTGAACATGCAAGGCAAGAGTGGGCTTTAGAAGGAGGAAAGTATACAAATAGCCTATGTTTTACCTGGTTTTCTTTGGATTCTACACATTCAGGTAAATTGCTACAAAGCACTTTGCTCTGAAGTGGTTGCTTTTGGTCACTTTCAATCAACCAGTGATCACAGTGGCAAGAAAGAAAAAGGGTTACTTAGATTAAGAACTGCAGTAAGATTTACAGGCACCGGGGAGCTGCCACCTGGGGATCTAGGCCTTGTGCATCCATCTGTGATGTCCAACTTTAAAAGAAGTGCTAAAGATCAGGGCTCTCACTTCTCTGGGATGAAAGGAATTTAACTGCTTTTTACACCCATAACTCTGAGGGAACATGTCTGGTACATGGTAAGCATGGGAACTGTCTATATGCTATGATTAAAAAATATTTTCTCTGCCCCTACTGGCAGGAGAGAAGTGGGAATACACTGGAAACAGCACTGGTTACATTTATCATTGCTTCACTATGCAGAGTAAGGAGTCTTCCTTCTGAACTTCCCCCTGTTATCAGATGCAAATACAGCATGTAATTTGATCTCAAATATTCATAGAGGACTATTAGACTGTGGTGGTTTATGCAATCTCTATAATTTTTGGACTCTGTCCTTTCAGATTTTATATCTACACATGGAACAAGAAAACCCATTGTTTCCATTTGCCTTCTATTTGTGGTGTTGATAAACTGCATTTATTAATTTTTTTCAATCTGCTGTTATTCATGGGTTCTTCCAGATACACACAGACTTTTAAATGTATAAATATTTCTTTAGCAAGAAGACTTCTGATTGTTATAGAGTGTCACTTTCTCTTTGTCTTCTTTACATGGAAGTATTTAATTTCTCTGCAATACAAAGAAACTAGAGGTAATCTTATTTTGAAGCCAGAGACCAGACAAAACAGTCAGAACTGGCACCAGTAACTGAACAATGTGATTGTCAAATGTAACACAAATGTAATGCCCAATCCAGTGATTGGGCGTTACGCTGGAGGTAACAACTGTGGCCAAAAGTGTCTGGTACATTTGGTCAAAAGAGGTCAATGATCCCTCTTATATTTGGCATCCCTCTTATATTCACTGTGATCAGTGAATTTTATTGTTCAGTTATGCACATTTCTTCTCTAGGGGCTGCCTAGTGAAAGAAACTAAATCTCCATGACAGCTGTTTTACAGTATTAGCACATCTATAATTTACAGAGTATTGAGGAGTGATGCCTACTGGGTTTGCATGGCCAAGCCTTGGTAGTGCAAGGGCTACAGGGGTGGCTTCTATGAGAAGATTCTTGAAGCTTCCTCTATGTCCAGCAGAGCCAATGCCATCTGGCTCCAAGACAGATGTGCCACTGGCCAAGGCTAGGCCCACCAGAAATGGTGGTAACACCTCTGGAATAACAGCTTGAAGAAGAAGAAAGAAATTTACTGCACAGTTGTAATTGCGGCCAGAGAAAAGAGTGAGAACGTGTGAGGAGCAGCTCTGCCGACACCAAGGTCAGCAGAGGAGGAGGAGGAGGTACTCCAGGCACCGGGGCTGAGTTTCCCCTGCAGCCCATGGTGAAGAAGGATGTTCCCCTGCAGCCCATGCAGGAGACCCATGCCAGAGCAGGTGGATGCCTGAGAGGAGGCTGTGACCCCATGGGAGGCCTGCGATGAAGCAGGGTCCTGAAAGGGACCTGCAGACCCATGGAGAGAGGAGCTCACCTTGGAGCAGATTTCCTGGTAGGACTTCTGACAGCCATGTGGGACCCATGTTGGATTAGCCTGTCCTTGAAGGACTGCACCCCGTGGAAAACTGACCCACACTGCAGCAGTTTGGGAAGGGCTGTTGCTCTTGATATGGACTCATGTTGGAGAAGTTCATGGAAAACTGTCTCCCAGGGGAGGGACCCCATGCTGGAGTAGGGAAGTGACTCCTCTCCCTGAGCAGTGGAAGAAACCACAGGTGACGAACTGACCGTAACCCCCGTTCCCTGTCTCCTTCCACTGCTGGGTAGAGCTCTACTGAGGTAGAGCTGGGGTGGGGGGAAGGTGTTTTTAAGGTCTTGTTTTACTTCTCATTATCCTGCTCTGATTTTTTTAGTGATAAATTCAGTCAAAATCACTAATTCTAGCCTGTTTTTCCTGGGATAGAGTGATCTCTCCCTGATCTCAGCTGTATTGGTTTGAAAACAAACCAGTGGGAGATCGCAAGTCAGGATTAAAAACTGAAAATAAGTGTAATAATACAAGGAAAAGCACTGACAAAGTCAGGTACAACCTGACACCCTGTTAGGGTGGTGGTAGCAGTCCAAATGAAGTAGTTCAGTTGAAGCGGTGATCCTATGGAAGGTCTGGTCTCCAGCTGAAGGTCCAGTAGTAGTGCTTGTCCTCTGGGAACTCAGCAGACAGGGCTCCCTTAGGCAGTTGCAAGGCCAGGTTATATCCAGGTGGGAATGCTTGGCTCCTCCCTCCTGGGCGGGGCATCTCACAATAGGATGAGATAAGTCCCTGAGTCATGCAGTGGTTTCTTGATGGCCCAGTGTCTGTTATCAGGGGTGGGTCATAGCAGGAGATAACAGCTAATGGCCCACAGCTGGTGGTAATAGAATACTTAAATACATCTATAGTGTAACCTAGGACATCAGCTCATGAACCCTATGTTACACATATTCTTCCCTGTCCAGCTCTGGAGTGACAAAGAGGCTTTGGTGGGTGCCTGGCATCCAGCCAGCATTAAACCACTACATGGTGTCATGTAACCTATATCTGTTATGCTTTTTGGGAAGTACTTTCCTCTTAAATCTGATGTGGTAACTTTCTGCGGATGTTGAGTTTGAGACCAATGAGCTGGATTGACATCTCTGTTCTTATTAGCACTGATTTGTTAATCTGAATAGTGGTGAAGTTTATCATGGTATGACTGAGGGCAAATGAATTGTGAAACTAAATATATTAATTTTAATATCATAAAGTGCTTGTAATACAAATAACCTGCCACATTATGATTGAAATATATAGATGAAAACATTTTGGTGGAAATAATTTTTATTTCTTACAGCTTGCTCTTCCCCTTCCATTTTGATGGTCAGCTATGCATTAGCAACCAACAAAATAATAAAGAAAAGATGTATCTGTGTTCTTGAATGTAAATATACACACCTATTATTTAGATTCTGACATGAAATTTCAGCGTTTTTTAAAATTTAGAGACTGAGAACAGGCTTCTTGACTTCCAGAGACCAAAACTGATCATATGCATCAATATTTGCACTTTCTTATACCTTCTACTGGATAATCTAGTGATAGATTCTCAGATGGAATTTCAGATTAAAGCCCTGAACTGTAAGAACAGTCAGCATTTTCAGCTTGGCAACTTTTGGGCATAGAAAGTTATTCCATGCATCATCTATGCGAGAAGGAAGCTTGACAAGAAAGAAGAAGATTAATTAGGAAAAGGAAGCTTTTTAGACTTTCTAGTAGCAAGACTATCTGAAACAAAGTACGCAGAGAGTTCGCACGATGCAAGACTGAAATTATCTCATATTATAGGGAAGAATAATAATTTATAGGGAAGAATAATAATTTAATACAGTAGCTAGGTAAAGAAGAATGTAATGAAAAGGAGAAATTGCAGGTTGTGAGTATAATATAATCAGATATTATTACATGAAAAGGCTGTTATCGTTAAGGTTGCACATAAACTCTAAAAAAAAAGAAAATTCTGAGAGCACCTAATTTGGTTTTGTTTCATGGGAACAAGGCTCAGCACTACAAAAAGTTTGGGTTTAGAAGGTCAGCAGATCAGTGGTGGCCTGAGCCGGGGGACCAGGCTGGGAGAGCAGTGCAGGTTGGCAGACACTGACCGAGGCCACCCAAGAGTCTGGATCACGAGGCAAGTCCACAGGGACAGGGCAGGTCTCAGGTCAGGCTGGGGAAGTGGCATCGATGGCTCAGGGTCCTGATCAAGCATCCGAGGGCCAGGTGCCAGGGTGTCTGCAGTGCAGCTCAGGCAGGGAGCAAGGGCAGGGCTGGGGCTGAGTCCCAGCTCCTGAGAGATGGGAAAGCCCAGCAGGCCTGCTGGTGGATTTCTCCCAGCCCAGCTCTGTTCCCGTGGCTGGACCTTGCATTGACATAGTAGCAGAGCTGGCTGTGGATTTGGTAGCCAGACCTCCAGGGAGGTGGAGCAGCAGCCTCTTAAGAGTGATTTGGGGCCCTGGGTTAAATGGTCTCACACAGTAAAGCAGATCTAGCCTTTACTAAAAAAATTCTCTATAGACTTGGTTTTATGTGTAAACCCTTGATGTCACACAACTTTCTTACATTTTATTTATTTTATTTTGTTTATCTTGTATTGAACTAGTCCAGTTATTGATTTATTTTACATTAAATAATATTTACCATAAAATAAATTTATTTTAGAACAATAACGGAAAGTGATATTTCAATACCTCAAAGCTAGATGAATGTTTGGATTAAGTACTTGTGAAAACTTTCCTAATTTACGTCTATGAAACCCAGAGGCAAAGAAACTTCATACCAGTCCTTACCCAGTCAGGTCCTGTGAGCCTTTCAAAGATACTGTCACAGCTGGCTTCTGACTGACCCACCACTTCAACCAAATATATCTTAAAAATTTTCCTGGGAGAGAAAAACAAGGCAACAAAAGTACTTTGTTGACACAATTGCTTCCTTTTTAGGTTCTTCATCTCTCTCTAGATATAGATGTAGATCTCACACTAACCTTGTCCAGAGACGGGGACAGGATGAGGCTGTTGGTGCAGTTCAAGTGAGTCCTGAGTCCTGGCTGAGGGAAGGAAAAAAAACCTGTGTAGTTTCCTTCCAGTGTTATGATAAACCGACATTTTCCATTTAGTAAATTGCTTTATTCACAAGCAGTCAAAGTGGAATTTGTAATTTTTATAACAGGGATGATTTTTGTTGTATATTTTTTTCTTATTGCTGAAAGCACACTGCCTCCTTGGTCTTCCTAATTTTACATTAGAAGACCTTAAACCCATTAGGTAGGCTGGCATTTAATTATGGGAAAACAATCTTATTTCTTTGTGAATTAAAATTCCACAAGCATATTTTCTTTAGTTTAACTCAAGTTTAGTCACAAATTCAATGCTGCAACTGGGCATTCAGCAGTACAGCTTGCCTACTGTGTAGTGATTTTCATTTCAAGTTCCACTGACTTCATATCCTTAGTGATATTCTTGAAGTCCACATTTTAAAAAAAACCCAAACTTGGATTTATTTGTATAATAGTGGAAATAAAGCATATTCAAACTTGGTTTCCAGAGAACTGCTATACAACTATATACATGCAGCATTTGTCCTTCTGGTGACCCTTTCTTTCTGTGGTTGCAGTTTTGACAGGTGCTTTTGCTTCGGGCTGCTCAGAGGCCTTACACTATTAACTGTGGTGACATTTTTCTCTCTTGAATTGTTCCAGGAAAAAAGCTGATGAGAAAGTTCGACTTTCCTTTTGTTTCACTGTGTGTCTTAAGGGCTTAATGTTAGTGCCATGGTGACAACCAAAAAGTTAACATTTGCCCCTAATTTTTTCAGAGAGATATGTATCTTGGCACAGCCATTTCAATGGGTCATGAAACATTTGAGAATGTGTGTGTCAACATATGCAGAAGTAACCAATAGTAAACAATCACAAACAGTGGCTGGGATCACTGTTAGTATTAAGATCCTGATCTAGATCTATAGCTCAAAGAAATAATCGATCTTCTTTTTATCAGTTTCAAGGGACTCAAAACTCGTTTTTTTAGGCTATGATTAAAGAAACCTGGAGGATTCAGTTAGGTCATGATCTAACCGCAATGTTAGGGTCATTTGCAAAAGAAAAATTATTACCCATTTATTTAATCAGGCATAACACTTGCTTTAGTGGCTTAGGCAGGATTTCATGGAAGACTTTTACTACATTTAGAATTTTACCTTTATTTCTTCATTGTCTTTCCTGATTTATTGACTTCTTTTTTCTTTGTCTTTGAGAAATCTCTTTTGTTATTCTGAACAGGTTAACAGCACTGAAAATGCTGTAAATCAAAATGTTTGTCTTTGCCACATTCACTTACATCCAATATGTCATATAACTTCTGATAGTAGTTGGAAGGTGAGAAAACAATTACCTGTTGAAAGCTTGATATACGCTGGATTTCAGAATTAAAATCCTTTTTTTTTGTGCTCTTGGATTTGGAGAGATTTTGCTCACATGAGCAAATGAATCCATTCATCAATAAAAACACAAAAAACCCCAATACCCAAGCATTCTTTTTCAAGTTACATACAGATTTAAATCAACCTACATTGAATTTATTATTAATTTTTTGGCCTGATGTTATGGAGCTAGATCTTATTTTATGTGTAATTTTATTTGCATTAATGTCACTAAAGCATTAGTTACTTCTCTATTTAACACTTTTTTACTTTGAATAAACACATCATTTTCTTCTTCTGTGTGTATGCTTATGTGTGTGTATTTATATATGTATAGACATATAAATATGTGCATGTATCCATTTTGTCTTATTTGTATTATTATTAGGCATCCTACTGAGACTGCTGGTGGTGAATGATTTTGAATTTTTATTTTAGAACTATTCTGGCACTGAAAATAAGTTGCTTGAAACTTCTCTGTGGAAAATGGATAATGTGCAGAGAGGGTGTCTGGTTCAATGCTTATCTCATTTATCTGGCCCCAAGGAGACCTGGATATGATTCTTTGCTCCACCACAGGTATTTTATTTGACCCTTGGCAAATTGCTATGCCTCTGTATCTCCATTCTTCAAGCTGCCAAATGACTGAGGATGTGTGTTTATCTCTCTTGGGAGGGGACAGCGTAGGTAAAGAATAGAAGCAAGGAGGAAGATTTTGAGGATAACTGTCCAAACACAGCAACAATGGAATTATGAAAGACCTTTATGCCCCTGTCCTCAACAAAGGCCCCCCCAAAACCCCCCAAAAAAACAAAGGCATAAAAAAGAATAGAAGAAGATAATCTATGCGAAATTACCTGTGCTGCTATTTTTGCAGGCTGATGCTCCATTGTTGTCTGCCTTGTACTGTTAGTGGTGCTAATGCAACTGAAAAAAATGCCATCACTCCATTCATACGGGAATATCATATCCGTGAAAAGAATATAAAAAGCCAAATATTAATTCTTAGTCTGTTTTAGATACCATAACTTCATGACTTTAGGGTGAACCTCGTTAAAACTTTGGTTTTATCCTCCCCATGCCTTCCTGAAATTTGAGTTTAGTGGGATGTCCTGTACTGATATGAATCACTCATAATTTCTGTGTTAAACTGGTATGTCTGGATATATTTAACAAACCTCCTCCTGGAAATCACAGGCGTTCAATAGCAGCCCTAAAGACAAAAAATGCATGCTGCGTTATAGGCCACTGACAGGAGGTTTATCATCATATTAAATTTATATTCTATACTTTTTATATAGACACTTTTGAGAAGCAATCTTCATCTGTCAAAACCTACTAAAAGTCAGGCAATGGTGTTTTAAATGAGTCTTCCTGTGACAATAAAGGTGCTTACTTCAAGCTCATATTATGCTATACTGAAGCAGTAAGTCACTTGTTAATATAGGTAAGACCCATTATACCTTTATTTATGTATTTCAGGTAATGCTTTCCTCTGTGCCAAACAAAACTTTATCAGTGTTAGGAACTCATGATAAGAATGTCTCCAAAATATCTTGGAGAATGTAACCAGTCACCTACCCTGACAGAGCAATTTTTTACTTGAACCAGTATTTTTAAAACACTATGCCCAAAGAAAAGTCCCTGCATCTGTATTTAAGCACTTAAATAAATAAGACTTTGTTTACAGAGACACTGGTAACCTATTCCATGCATCAGAGCTGTGCTGTTCACATATGTATTAAAGCAATAGACAAGGCAGGGCAGAGAAGAAATCTATGACTACAAAGATCTTTGAAATTTTTCTTTTTGATGTTTTCTGTGTCTGGTTTTTCTTTCTGTATGTTATGTGTAATAGATACGTTCTTTTAATCTTTTAATCCTGATTGTTCTCATCAAAATCATTTATTTTCATCAAAACATATGAAGAAGGAAATCTGTTTCTATTCTATGTTATTACCTGAAATTGTTTTTAAAAATAAACTAATTTTATATAAGACTTCTATTTTATATGAAGATCTTACGTTAAAAATGCAGTTACAGAAATGTCATTTACAGCAAGAAGGAAAAAAAGAATGTCATAACTTAAGTAGACCTCAATGCTTAGGAAAGAAATAATTTAACTTGCCTGTGTCACCCTTGCCTTTCTCACTGGAAGAACTGGCTTTAACTTGATGAAATCATAAAATTTGTAGGTTAATAGCAAGAAAACTGGCAAGTTCTTATAACATAACAAAAGGTAAAAATGATTAAGTCAGTAGGCTCTTGGATATTAAAGAGATTAATAGGCTTTTTAATGACTGTATGAATTAATTTGCATGAATGATACCTGGAACCTGGAGAAGAATGAAAAGCTCTTAATGCCAGCATAAATGATCTGTATTCTCTTAAATGATCATACATTGAAAAACAAAAGGGAAAATCCTCTGATGCAAATGTCACCTTTACTGAAATTCCCAAGTTCATAGAAAGTCTAATTAAGGTGCTGGCCAAGACAGCACTGCTAATGATTTTCTAAAAGGTCTCATCATTCTTTGAGCGATCACAGGATGATTAAGCAAGGTTGTTTTAAAACAAATAGTCATCCTTCAGATTTTGTACTTGATTCTGGTGCCACTGTGATTGCTAATTATAAAGACTCTGTTGCATCTTATTTGCAATCTTGAAAACATGTAAGAGTTTCAACATCATAGCATTTAGCTTTTCCCAGATTATCTAGATATCTAATTCAGCTTGTGCTCAAAGCTCACCCCATATTTTTGTCACAGTAAGGCACCTACTTCATCAATTCACTCACAGAGAATATTGACCCCTTTTGAGTTTCAAGGAGCTCTTTGTACTTTCAGTCATCTAGTAAGATATTACGCTAATATTGTGATCCACAGGAGGTCTTATTCATTGTCATCTTCACTTGTCATAAGGAGAGAGATGGCTTGAAGACTGTCACCTGAATACAGGGTGTCTCTCCCTGCTTCCCCTCCCTTTTGAGAAGAGGCTCATATCTGACTGGAGGTGGTACAGAATAATCTCCAAGTGCTGGCCGTGCTGCTCCCTGGCTGCTGCAAAAATTAACCCTGTCCTGGCCAGAACCAAGCTGGGTGTGAAGGATTCAAGGAGAGTTAAATGAAAGGCATTGGAAGTCAGCACCTTCAGTGGAGAAGATGTTCCTTGGCTTAAGAGAAAAGGGGTTGGAGAGAACCAGTTTATCATTCAGAACAAGTAGTCAGGTCACCTAATGATAGATGCTTAGAAGAGAAGCTCCTACTCTGTATTTTCAGACTGCAGTCTATGGAGGATGAAAACAAGTTCCAGAGGCAGGTTTGTCTCAACTCGAGTATAATGTTCAGAACAGCTAGTTCTTCTAAAAGGCACCCAGTCCCAGAATTCCCTCAGAATCTTCAGCTTGACATAGATTCCACAGTGAGCTATTTTATTGGTTTGATCAGTCCCAGAGGGTTTAGTGAGATAAACATATTAAAAGACTTGAAAGGAACCTCACAATTGTCAACAGAAGAGGTCAAATTGTACGTGCCCAGGTATAATACTATAAAAGACAAATTCAAAAAATTTTAATGAAGAAAAATTGCTACTGAGGGAATATGGCAGAGAATAATTTAAATAGGACTGACTCAAAGCAAAGATGTCAGAAGTTAATCATTAACAGTATTACTATTCAGACAGGTATGAGCTCTATTTATACAATTTTTTTCCCTGAATTTTATAGAAGGATCAGATTTCCAGCTCACACTTCTACTAAGACATAAAATCTGCCCATAAATCTTGAGAACTACAGGCTAAAATTGCAATAGGCACTGCAAACTTTTACAACCACAAAAATGCTTTGAAATAAAAGCTTTAGTTATAGTGAATATTCTGTTCCTAAGTAAGGGTCTGTCACAGGTTGTCATCTCAAAACCACTTTAGTTTTTCATATTTCAGTGTTTTTGAAGCAATATTAAATGGATGTGAAAAAAGTTTTTATTTTTTCTAATGCCAGATGTGCTTTTTTACAAGTCCTCATTTGGCAGTTTGTGTTTTGGGCCATTTTCAGCCTTCTGCAATAAAAGAATTACAAGAAAAGAATTTTCTACAATAGGGCTTCAGGAATCCCATTTATTTAATGGCAAGTTTTTACTGCTGTGGCTAACTTATCTGTCTTAACCAAATGAGCTTATGTGCTTTTTTTAAAATTACAGTTAGGGAAAAAAAAACATACTTTATTTTTTTTTTTTGTTGAAAACACTGAACACATTTAAACTGAATATTTTAAATTCTGCTGAAAATGAGCAGGGAAAAAAGAACCATTGCAGTTTTGAACATATTTGAATGACACTTAATGGGAAATGCTGCTCGGTGACTTGTGTTGCCCTTCCTATTTGCTGGCCAGAATTATTAAGTATACTTCTTAATCACTGCTTCTTTCTGATGAAGAAAGACGTCAAGACCAGACAATCTTAAGAAAATGAGCAAGAACAATCTTAATCTCAATCCCCAGACTATCTGGTAGTCGCATTTGAAAAGAACAACTTGAGATTTAGGTTAAGTTATTGCAATAGATTTTGAGTTCAAAAGCATTGCATTTGAGGAAGAATTATGTTTGATACTCAGCACTATTAATATTTTTGTGTCATGAAATATTGCCAATTTTCAGGCAGGTCTCATGTGAACTTGGTTTCAACTTTGTTGCCAGAATTTACCTGCCTGTGACCTCTAAATTAATTTTTGCAAGCTAAACTTTGTCATTGAAATGATTGTGAAAATCATCTCAACTCAAGCATGTCTTTTCCCAATGTTTTTTTTCCCCCTTATTTTATGAATGCTTATAAAACACTCAGTTATCTTTTTTTTTCCAGTAGAAAAATTACAGTACTAACTTTTTTGGTTTCATAAAATGTATAAATTTATGAATCTTAAAATTAAACCGGGGAGTTTAAGAAGATTAAAAATGGTCTTTAATTATAAAGAGGATTGTTATAGATGAATAATTATACTTCTCTGCATTACCTCCATACTTCATGTTAAATTCAAGCATTTCTGACTAGACATAGGCATATGTCTGAAAATTCCCTAATTTGGTTAGCAGCCTTTCCCTAGGACACTTTTCTAGGTCAAAAGACTGAGAAAATCAACTTTTTACCATTCTCTGCCCATCCTTTATTTTATTAGACTGCATTCTGGCAGCAGGTGCATTAACAGAATTCAAACACAGTTGATACATAGATTGAACTAACAGACTCATAAAAGGCACTTTTACACTATGCTGATATCTGACCCAGTGTTATACAAAGGTCAGGCAAACTGGATAGCTTTTATGGAGCTCATTATTTAATCTTAATACTAAAGAGAACTTAGCATAGAAGACTCTAATGAAGATTTGTAATTAAATGGGAACATCATTCTTAACCTGATTATAATTGCAGGGTTTTATAGCCCTTTTCCAGAAATCAGTCTCTTGATGTAATGTAAGGAGTTTTATAAAAAACATGTCTTAAACTGTTTGCAAATCAGTTATTAAATGCATTATACGATTTTTTAATCTATAGTGGTTTTTATAAAATGTAGACTCACTGAAAAAATGTTAAGTACTTCCCAAACCATGGTTTAGAGCAGACAGAAGAAGAATGAAAGAAGTCAAAATAGTAATTGAATTATAATGTCTCACACTCAGATTTTATCCTTCAGTCAAATGTGGTTTTAACTAAAAAATAAAAAATATGCAACCATCCTCACTGTGCTTATAGACCTGAAGTCTCCTTTAATACACCTCCACAGCATTTCAAGTCAACTTTATATGAAGGGAGTTCAACTGTCATATTAGCTCAAGTATAAGTCACTCTCTACAGTACAATGGCCCTGAATCTGATTAATCTGAATGCTCTTTTTAGCAAACTAGATCATAATAGCTCCCTTGGTGCCATTAATATCTAACTCTTCTAAGATCGTGATATCTCAAAGATATTTGGTTCATGGATTATACATCCATTAGGCTGAAACATTTCTACTAATATATTGTGGTCATGCATTTATCATGACTTCACCAAGCAGAATATGGCACAGAGTTCACACTGAATCAGACTGATTACAAAAGAAAAAATTTCCTTAAAAATCAGTTGAAATTAGCTAATAATACAATGAAAGCTGTAATAGTTTCAGATTTTTTTTTAATCAAGAGTGGCAGCTTGGAGTAAGTTTTGGATGTTTCTGGCATGATGCAGTTATGTAAGCATTTCTCTTTTTCAATCCTTTGTGTGCCTGCTTGCTTTTTCTTTCCTGTTTTGGTGGTTCTGGATGGATGTCAGGTAAAGTTACAATTCTCCAAAGTTATCTGTCACCTTTTCTTATTTTTTACTTCACTTCAACCATGTATTCTTTTCCTAAAAGTTGTACAAATATACAGCTCCAAATCCACACAGATAATGTAGATTCCAAGAAAAATCTGTAGTGACTGAAGGTCTAAAACACACCAATTTGGTACATCTCAGTAGTACTGTAAATGGGCCTGCATTGCGAATGCACCATGATATTTAAAATTACTACTGTGTTCCCTGGATAATGAAAATGGAATTTTGAGATGTGTAGCACTTTTTTCCATTAAGAACTTGTACATTTTAATTTAAAAGTGTTAGATTTTGTGAATGAAGACCCATCCCACAGAATCACAGAATCATTCAGGTTGAAAGGACTTCCTGACATCTAGTTCAATCCCTGCTCAGGTTGGGGTAACTAGACAAGATTGTCTGTGACCACTTCCAGTTGGGTTTTGAAATCTCCATGAAGAGAGAATCCACAGTCTCTCTGAGAAACCAATTCCAGTGTTTGACCACCCTCATATTAAAAAAGTATTCTCTTGTGTGCAGATGGAGCCTGTGCCCATTTCCTCTTGCGCTGCCAACAGACACTACAGAGAATAACCTGGTTATTCTTCCTTCCCTCCCAGCAACAGGTTGATAAATATGAATATCCACATCTGCAGGTTGATCAGTTCCAGGTCTCTCAGCCTCTCCTATCAGGGATGTTCCAGCCCCTTAATCATCTTTGTGGCTCTTTGCTGGGCTCACTTTAATATATCCATGTCTTTCTTATATGGGGAAGTCCAGAACTGGACCCAGCACTTCAGGTATAGTCCCACCAGTGCTCCCTAGAAACAAAGGAACACCTTCCCTTGACCTGTAATGCAGCCCAGGATGATTTGGGCCTTCTTTGACATGAGGCTGCATTGTTGGCATATGTTTGACTTGGTGTCCACCAGGATGCCAAGGTCCTTTTTTATGGAGTTGCTTTCCATCTGGACAGTCCTAAAGATGTACTGGAACATGGGATTGTTGCTTCCTAGGTGAGCAATTTGCATTTTCCTTTGATGAACTTCATGAGGTTCTTGTCTGCCCAATTTTCCAGCCTGTGGCATATCAGTCACACCTCCCAGTTTCGTAACACATGAAAGATTGCTGTCATTGTGGCATGCCCCTTAACCTAAATCATAGAATCATTAAGGTTGGAAAAGACCTCTAAGGTCATTAAGTCCAATTCAAATCATTAATGAAGAATTTAAATAGAACTAGACACGGACTGTGTCCACCACCAGAGACTGGACCTTTTGCCTCTGAACACCACCTTCTGGGACCAGACATTCAGTTTCCATTTGACCCTACTGTCTACCATTGAGACATTAGACTAGTCTAGCCTACTCCACCATCTAGATTGCATTAGTTTCATTACTTTGTCTGTGAGGATGTTATGGGAAATAGTGTTGGAAGCCTTACTAAAACAGAGGCAAGCACCACTGCTCTCTCTTAATCCACCAGTCTCTTCCCATTATTTCAGAAGGTCATCAAGTAGGCTAAGTAAGTTTTCCCATTTATACATCCATGTCAGCTACTCCTGATCACTTCCTTATCCTCCATGTATTGTAGTTTCCAGATTTATTTGCACCATCATGTTCCCAGGGACTGAGATAAAGCTGTTTCCCTAGTTTCCCATATTTCTTTCTTGCTTTTGCTGAAGATATGAGTGACACTTGATCCAGTCTCTCCATACATGAAGGAGCACCAGTGCCAAGCAGGGAAACCTCCATAACCCAGTCAGAGACACAAGCCCATGCCCTGGCCCTCCAGGGCATCCCAGGAAGACATTAACCCCATTAATTTGGAATGGCACCCACAATTGTGAGCCACTAGGAGAGGTGGTCCTGCAGTTACTGACAGAGTGGGGCAAAGGGTGTGTGTGGGGGTGTCACTGCTGGTCATACGGGCTCATTAGCGGGGAAAGAGCGTTTGGGGATTGTACAAAAATTATGGTATTTTCAGGTAGATTCCAAAGTCTGGGAAAGGAAGGGATCAGAGTTGACTGAGAAGGAAAAAATAAAGGAAAATAGAGGGAATGGGTTGCCTGGTGTAAACAACCAACAGAGCTATACACTTCTCCGTGTACACGTGCCCTGTGCCTGGTGCCTGCAGTTGGTCCTGGCTTCTCATTCAGCTCCATTGTTACCAGTTTGCCTGGATGAGGGACTCTGCATGTGTGCGTGTGTGTCTTTGTGTAAGGGGCTGTGAGTGCAGCCACTGGAGAGGGATCAGGTCACAAGGAACTGTGAATGCTGGGTGGATTCAGGTCCAGGGAACCTTGGGGTACCAGAGACAGTGTGTGACTGCTGACAGGCATCACTCAGGGCTGTCCTGGGAGGGGGGTAAGAGGTTTGGGAGCCAAATACTAGAGCAGCCATTTGTCTGGGCCAGATACTGTAGAAAGCAGAGCGTCTCTGTGACAGCTATTGGAGTGTCCAGAAGGCCCAAGCTGGATACTGGAGAGACCACAGGATCTGGTTGTCAGCTATTGTTAAGGTCGTGAATCTGGGCTGGCTGCTGGAGAATCCTGTTTGCCTGTGTGTGTCAGTGGATAAGACAACGCAGATACTTCTCACTTACTGGCTTTTTGCTGGTTTTGACCACAGAGGAGAATGGGTTGAAGCCATTGGTGATGTTTGTGTTTGTGGTAGCACTGAATATTTCCTGTTCTGTGTGAGGCTGGCCTCTCCTGTGTATATTCCTGTGTGTGTGTGTGTGAGTCAGTGCCTCTTGGGAATACATGTTCAGCCTCAATACTGTCTTGGTCTGGGGATATGGAGCTGTAGCAACCTCATCTCTGTCAGGCTACTGATCTGGCAATCCCTAACAAAAAGGAAGAGAATAGTTGTTGTCTGTATTCTAACTTAACTGAAAGAATCTCGAGAGTGCTGAACTTTTTAAAGTTTTTGTGAGTTTTAGACTTAGCAATGCTAACACCCTGATAACAGATATGTGCTGCTTATTGACATAACATTAGGTTCCTCAATGAAACTATAAAACACCTTGATGAGAGTTTAGAAGGATGCTTAAAACATAATCCTATCATGACTTTGAAATGTTACAAAAACTTTGAAAGATAACAAACACTCTGCAAGGACTGCCAAGATTTGCAGTTCCAGATATCCACAATAACTTTCAAGCCTTTGTGACCATGACCTGAGAACTAAAGGCAATCTGCAAGGATCCTGATCTCACTCAAATGTTTTTTAACTTGAGAAGCAAGAAAATATATAAAAAACCCACACTCAAACCAACCAACCAAGCAGAAAAAAAACAACTCCACAAAACACAGCAAAACAGGACAAGATAACATAAAATGATGTAACATTTTTAAGACTTAATAGCATAACTTGGAACCTCAATAGCAGTTAAAATGGTTTTGACTTACGGTGCTAACAAAGTAGAATATGGTTTGCAATTCCTCTGTCTTTTGTGGCAACAGCTTGAAGCATGTGTTCTGTTTCAGAAAAAGCAAACAAACACAGCAGTTGTGCAAAAGGAGAGAGAAAAGAAAGATGATGGCCAAGCTAGATTTTTTTAAAGTGCTTACAAAATCAGTATTGAAGTACAATGTGACAGATGAATATAACTACACTTAAAAAAAATCGGTATCTGCATCATTCTTCTGTTAAGTGCCACAAAATATTAACGGAATCATCTGTAATGAGTGATAAATGAGGACTGCTGTTTTAAATTGAAGCACTGAGTAAAAATTAAGCCTTTGTCAAATCCCCTTAATATTAAAATGAAGCTCCTTTAACCTTGAAAATTGGCAGCTATGAGGAATCCTAAAAGTCTGTAGTGTCATCTACAGATTTCATTAAAAGCTATCTCAGAGGGTTGCCCAATGGAACAGTAATGGCTGTGATAGAGCAGAGCTTTGTCTTCAGAATTTCTGACAAGTCTGAACCTGAAATACTAGCCTTTATTAATGAAGTGGTACTACACAAGAAGAGCAAGTGCCACCATTTATAAACAGTTGAAATTTACGCTTGTTGAAAAGCTGAAACAAAACAGGATCTGCAAGCTTCTTTAGATAACTATGCTAATCTTCTTAGGCTCTGTTGCATAAGAGCAAATTTTTAAATCTAGTATAATTATTCAAAAATGTAAAATAAAAATAAAAATTTGTGATAATTTTATTTTAATTATAACAATAAATATGTTCTTAACTATTGATCCTATCGTCTTCTTTGGTGAGGAAGTGAAAATTCTTTCCCTGTCCAGACCCCGCTGTGAGAACTTCTTGCCAGGTTTCAGTGGTGGTTTCAATGCTTAGCCCTATTATGTGGCTGCAAACATCCAGGTTTCTAACTGCAGGCAGAGCAATCAGAGAGCGGCAGGGAGCAGGAGGAGGAGACAGGAAAATTGGTGATCACGCCTAAGGGATCGTGCCCTGTGTCTTTTAGTGCAGTGGTCATTACTGGTCTCAAGGGTCAAATATCAAAACTATCCAAGAAGGCTTTATCATGATCAGAGCTCTGCCTAGCCTAAGAAAAAGAGGAGACCTGGGGGAGGTGGCTCTGCTGAGCTGTGTTGGCCTGTTCTCCATCTGAGAACTCATGAGTTGCCCTGGGGATGAGTTGCTGAGGGTCCTGTGAGGGTACATAGAAGGTGAGTTCATCTAATTCCCTAGGGTTATCTAGTCAAGGAAAACCAACTAATTGTAAAGGGCATAATAAAAGGAGGCAAATGATAAACAAAAAATGTACAGTGACACAAACCTGGTAGGCAAGGGTTAACAGAGGTAATGCCAGGGACTTGTTGGGTTGAGAAGAGGGGCTGGCATCAGGGAGACTGATCTTCAGGCCATCAAATCTGTCTACTTCATATGCTTGCATATGAAGTTCTAGGTGCACTTCTCAGAAGAGAGATTTCATACAAAACCAAATAGCTTTAAATAGATTTGTTTTAAATTGTGTGCAACAAATTTTTTAAAAATGCATACTAATTCTATATTATAACAGTTATATAATTTCACTGTTTACCTTTGGGCAGTTTCTAGCTTCAAGGCATTTGAGCCAATCTATCACAGAAATATCCTTTATAGCTTGAAGGGAATCCTTCCAAAATGTAACAGCTGTTTGTCACCTCACCCATAAGAAAGTTTTCAAATAGTTTTCACAGCCTTTGAAACATGTGCATAGGTTAGTTGTCAGAATAACCAAAAGAGAATACCTAGACACTGGACCAGGCATGCACAGACCTGGTCTCAGTACCAGACAGTGAAAATGGCAATCCTCTCCTTTTCAAATCCTTGTATGACTTCATCTTTGGGGCTTTTATGTTAATATTTTAGCCTTAAGAAATTCCACCTTTACTTCAGAGCAGCAAGAATCCTTAGTCTTTACTGCTTTATTTACTCACAAAAATATTTCTGCACTAAAATAGTTTGTTGTGCTGTTTCTCAGCCTCTGGAGAGAGAAAGTGAGCAAGATTTAGAAATAAATCTCTGTTGTAATATTCATGATGTTGACCATTTCTTTTAGTCAGACCAGTGGGGACACTACAATGACTTATGGTTTTAGCAATTTGGATATAGCATATATTAAAAGCCGCATTTAAAGTTCCCTGTGGGACAGTCACTCCTACTGTCTGATTTTATGATTAGGATTTGCATTTATAAGGATTTTACCACATGAAGGGAGTCTCACGTGATTGAGCAGTTGACTGTTTTAGGAGCTTAAATTCCCTTTTCAGCTGAAAAAGGACCACCAACCAACTTTCTTGTACATCTGTATTCTCAATCTTTCTTTCCTGTGTTTTTGTCAAATGTAAATGAGCAGTACTGATCTAGAAAATAACATGGCATTTTAAAATAAAAGTACTGCAAGAGTTTTGATTTTGGACTGGATAGTTCATGAAAGATACAAAGTGCTTGTTGTTATTTGATCTTTCCTTACAACACAGTTCTGTTCATGTTCAAATGCTCCATTTTGTCCTCTGGTGTCCTTTATTTGTAAAGCTTGAGATAAGGTTACTTTCCCATTCACACAAACTATTAGACATTTCAGATCTAATTTTATTTCACAAATAAAACTCTAACTGAGCTCTTCACAAGGAGAAACAACTGCCTGTTCCATAAAGGTGGAACTACACTGCAATTTCTTACTTTCTACTGCCACTATTTCATTTCTTCTCTTTTTCTTATCAAATGCTGATACGTAAATTTTAAAGCACTATGGAAACTATACAGTGAGGTTTGTTCATGTAGTTCTTCTGTTTTTAACAGTTAATGTTAACTGTGTTATTAGACTTCAGCAGAAAAAATCTGTAACTAAATTAGTAATCTGGGTGGTGTAATACCAAAGGATCTGAAAGCAAAACCATTGTTGTTGAGAACCTGACATCCACATTATTTGGGAGCTTTACTGCAGATTTTTCCCTAATCCAAGATTCTGCAGTGAATGTCCATTATTAACTGTACTCCTGAGAGTCAACTTCCTGTTTTTTTAATCAGAAAATAAATGAATTTGCAAGGAGATGATTGAAAAAAATGCCTCAATAGCTTAATCCCCGATCTGCTAGATTGGTGTAAATTAAATTTGTTTCTATTTATTAGATAAACCTATACTATTATGAAGTCTGAAATGAGTTTTGTACAAAATACCCTAAAATTTATGAGATCAGAGCCTCGATCCATGTTTTTGCTCTTGTTGTTTCACCAGGTTTTCAATGATCATCTGAGAAACAGCACTTTTGCCTGCCATCCATTCTTCCTGTTTCAAGGACAGTTTTACAAAAGACAAATAAGGAATTAGCAAACATAAGAAACTGACTTGTAAGGATGACTTCTCTTTATATTAAGATGGCCTAATGAATCTGACCTATACCACAGAAAACTATGTCCTAAGTAGACTGATGAAGACCCTCTAATCCTGAGGATACCTGCAGAGCTGGGCTCTGTCACCTATTGCATTTATCCACAATAAGACGATGTAATTGGAAACCCCTCACAGAATCAATGAGGAAAAGAAGAGCAATTAGGTAGAGTCATTTAGAAAAAAACAAATGAGTCTGTTCTTGACCTTCATGTAGCAAGAAAGGGACTGTGTCACAGCTGCAATTAGGTACAGTAGTGTCTTGCAGAAACTAACACAGATTATAGCAGAACATAATTCCACATGAGAAGATGTGTAACTGGAAAACTTATCAGTATTAGATAGCAATTCCTGCATGAGCTGCAGGAAGGGAGAGAGAGCCAGGTTAATGAAGAATTTCAGAAAGTAAATGCTTGTGAGATAGTACTCTCTTAAAAGAGAGGATGTTCCAGGGTGTGCTGTTTAAGATGATGTAGTAGGATTTCCACACTTTCTAAGAGGAGAGAGTAGTTTTCTCTCCGTGGGTTGACTTTATGTCTCTGCTTCTATTGGTTCAAAAAGAAGTTACCTGTAGGGCTTCCTTGTTCTCTCTGGGGGAAAAGGGAATGAAGAAAAAGTTTAATTTTTTTTTCCCCACTTTTCATCTGGGCATTAAGCAACTGTGTTGCAACTTCCATTCTTTCATTTAGTGGAAACAACTGAGAGAAAAGTGGAGAAAAGGAATGAAACAGGGTGCCAGGCAAATTGATTGACTGTGTTTTCCTTCAAAGAAGCTATCAGATCCCAGCTACAGGTTGAGTCAGTCAAATACTTGCCAAGAACTATTTAGCTCACATAACCACACACTTTTTCTTGCTCTACAAGATTTGTAGCTTTTAGCTACCTCTCTATAAGCTCCATACACAAAATGTGTATTTAGGGTAAGTTGGATGAGCAACCAGTCTATGAAGGTTATCAGAATGGTTATTATCAGGGGCATACCCTGAGTTATCACAGTGATGTGACATTGTTATCTCTTTCTGTCTACAATGTTTGGAAAACAAACATTTTTCATGTTGCTTTTCCATGCTTGGAAAATAAACTTTTTTCAGCTATTTAGGAACACCTTTTTTAGGTTACTTGCAGACGGTTGCTTCCCCTTTTCTCTTGCTGTCAGACAGTCTGGGCCATTGATGTGGAAAGGAGTTCAATTTCAGCAGTTTTGTCCTCTTGCCAAGAAAGAGGGGGAATTGTTCACCCTAGGCCCATTCCCCTGATACAGCAGCAGAGGCTGTGGGAACTCCAAGTAGCCTTGTAGATGGGCTGAATAAGAAGTTAGAAGGATGCTTACAGCATGCTGTTGCTCTTCCAGAGCTTTGTGCTGCAGCAAGGCACATGAATGAGGTCACAAACAGCTGAAGGCAAAGCCGAAGTTTGGCAGCTCCAGCAGACTCTGGGAGTGTAGCAGTGGCTGCTGGGAGAGCTGTTCCCGAAGGCATGCAGAGCCCAAGTGTTTCAAGGAAATAAAACCTTTGCACAGGAAAGGCCAGATACTAAATTTTTTTCAACTGTGCAACAAAACACCACCTAAGGGCATCACTCAGCTCACTCACCTCTTATCACAGACTAATCACACCCTTTTTTAACCAAGTAGCATCTGTAGTAACCTCCAGGTTGGTTTGGAATTGCATATACTTCAGCATTGGTAAGTCTGGAAAATATCTTGGCCAGGTTTGATCACCCAGCTTCTGCAGCTGGCTGTGTTTCAGAAAACAACCTGCTTCTTTAAAACGCTTTGAAAAAGCTGTTGTCTGAGAATGACTGGTAATAAAAGTGCAGTGGATATAAGAAGGTACCATAAATCATAGGTGTGCAAGTAATAAATTACTATACTGAGCAATCAGCTCCCTAAGAACTTAATATTCCCAGTTTACACTGTGTGAATAAAATCTCAAAAATATTAAGTCCTTGAAATACGAGTTAGTGTTTTCTTCTTTCATACAATATATTTGAGACAAATCTAACAGCAGGTGACACGGGTTAACGTGTATTTCTCATGTGGAAGATCAAACCAAACTACAAGAAAAAAATGAAAAAAACTAAACCAAAATCAATACAGAGGTTTTGATTGGTAGGGAAATAGTCAAGTGGCGACAGTGAATGAAAGAGATGATGGGAAAGACAAAAGACTCTAAGAAAAATAAATATAAAAGCCACATAATTATTTGTCATTAAACCTGTCATTGCTTTAGTTTTGGTCTGTTTATTCTACATTCTGTGTGTTACAAACATTACTTTGATGACTTCATCAGGCTCACACTGGAATGTGTCCCAGTCATCATCACCAGCACTTTTTGGGTGAAGTCACACGTTTTGGGTCCCACAAGTGACAGGGTGCATTACTTCTACCTCAAACAATTCTGTAAGAAATCAATATTCTGAAATGTTATATTCTATTTCCACAGTATAACTCCTCAGTATGAAAGTATAGTCCTGTATTGCCCAATTCAATATAGAAAGGGAAAGATGTAAGACACAGAATGCAGAAGTACTAAGAATTTTTTAAGTTCAGAGAATGATTATTCCGGATTACCACTGAACTGCATATAAATTACTCAGTTAATCTACCAAATATCACATCTATTGTAAAAATTTCCTATCTTTTATCTCTTTTTACTGTTTTTCCATTTGGCCATTATTCCTATTTTTTATATTTTAACTTTATAATTCTCAAACTTGTTTGACCTTTTACACATTGCTTAAAGAATTGTGAAATCATATCATATTATTCCCGAAAGAACTGAATTTCATATTCCTTTATTGAACAGTTTACATTTAACACACCCAGAAATGCTTTTATCACCTGAAAAAGTAAGAAAAATGAAACTGAAGAACTCAAACTACATCTCCTGTCCAGGCTATTTCCCTTTAAAATGATATCTCCTGTCAGAGTGAATACTGCAGCAATGGCTTTTCTTCTTTTCCAGTGAGAAGACTTCACAAGAAATTTGTTCAGCAGCAAAGGTGCTTGGGAGATGGGTGTGATATATTCAGACCTACACCAATTAAATAGAAATAATACTTAACACAGTGTTTGTAGATATTTTAAAGCCATCATACTGAATGCCATAAGAATGGCCTGCCTATTTCCACTGTCCATTACCCTTGTAGGATGAAGAAGTTTAACTAGGTGACATTAATAATTTTAAGATGTACATTAAAGTCCAAATGCCTCTGTCATGCTCAGGGCCATATATTCAAGAAAAGAAGGTCTGAGAAGTATAAAAATAGGAAGATAGCTATTTCCCTGTGTTTTTTCGTGCTGGTCTCTTACCTTAACAGCATGTTTTGACAGCAGAGGAAATGCAGATTCAGCCTGTTCAGGCTACCTAATGCTTTCTGCTGCAAACTTGTACATTTACTTTACTTTAACTCTGCTAAATTTAGATTTAAATCCAGGTTGAAATCTTCCATGATTAGCATCAGTTCAGAACAGAGTATTTTAGAAGCAGTTCCACAAAAACTCAGTTGTTTTTCTTTTAAGCATATAATTAGAAAAGAGTGTGTTGCTTTGCTTGTTAAATTATTCTTACATATTTCATTCAAAATCTTTAGTGTCTCCAATGTATTTGGATGTGACAGAGGAAACTGAATGCCTTTCACTCTTGGATGGAGTTTCTGCTGAGTAGGAGAAAATGTGCCTGCACATGACTAAGCTGTTCAGACCAGACTTCTCAACATATGCAAGTCAAAATCTTTACAGACACCATTTGCATGAAGCCCACATCATTTTTCCACAGTATCTACCCGAGGAACAAGTTCTGTATGCATGTGTGGCTGCCATCTTCCTCACAGAGGTACCTTGGTGCCTTTCTGTGACTGAAATGAGTCTTTGCTGTGGCTGCTACCACTGGGCTAAAGCAATGAGGATTAGGATGGTCTCACTCTTGGCATCCTTACCCTTCAAGAAGACTCAATGAGATAAAAATCAGACAAAGGCTATGTCTTCAGATTGTATAGTTAAGAACTCTGTGTCATAAAACTGGAATTTTGAAAACGGCGTGTTATTTCTTCAATTTATTACTTTTCCAGCGTTACTTATAATCCTTTTTCCCATATATTAATTTTAATGCAATATGTCTTTGCACAATGGCCATGATATGAACTAGCTCTGCTCAGACAGGACCTCTCTGGTATCAGGAAGGAAGCCTATATCTAATAGGTTATTAGAGGATTTGGGCTCAGATTTGGAAATGTAATAACATTGCTGTGACAGGTTTGAGAAATATTTAATACAGGGCAGAATACTCATCATGAGATCAAAAGCTGTATAAGCTATATATAAGAGTTTTTTCTGACATTGCTTACATTTCTCTCTCTATGTCTACTTTACACCTTCAACACATGTCTTTTATTAATTTTCAGTAATTATGTCTGTATCTATTTAGCCCTCATAACAATTCTACACTTCTATATACTCTACGTACTTATTTTATTACTGTTGTTTTTTTCACGGGAATGAAGTCAGAACTAAGAAAGCTAACATAAGCTTATTAGTTTTTCCAATTTACTAAATCATTTTTTCTGGTGTGACCAGAAGTTAGAATACATCTTGATATGAACAATGGCATAGCACAGGCTTCTTTTTTCTTTTTTTTTTTTAATGACAAGAATGTCTCATTTTTTTCTTTTGTTTTTAATTTAATACATTTTCTAGTTCTTGACAATAGCTCTAGATACTTGAGCCAATGATTTTTTTGTAAGCAAGTTTCTTCCGACTCTCCTAGGTTTGCAAAATATTCTTCTTGATTTCACTCTATTTTTAGATAATCATTTTAGGGTCAAGACTGGAAAAGAATAAGATTACTGAAAATTTGAAGAACTTTCATTCTGCGGAAAAACCTGCAATTGTTTGAGGAAGATGGAAGCTGACAGAACCAGCTCTTCTCAAAAGAAAACTCTCAAAATCATTGTGCCTACTACAGAACACAACACCTGTCTTTGTTTACTGCTTTTCAAAAATGAGCTTTACAAAAGGCCACATATTTCAGAAGAAATACTTATACATTCATGAATACAGATATAGGTGATATGGGTAAATAAACTTTGACCCTAAGCCCTGATGCAAGTTTGAGATTCAAGTAGAGACTTTAAATATTTTATTTTCGTTTACTCAAAAGGACACAATAAGACCCAAGTCATGATTGAAAATAGAAGGATATTTTTTTACTTTAGGCCCCGGCAGTTTGGTGAAGTCAGCTGCCGCTTACAATACAGGGCTTCTAGAAATTTTGTTGCAGTAGCAACAGCTCCATGCATAATGGTGGTTTACACTTGAATAAAGAATAATTGCAGATAATGGGTCTGTCAGCATGAATGGATTAGGGGTCTCAGCAGTGGTTCCATCACCACAGCGAAAATACTAATTTAAAATCTTATTTCTTTTCCTTTGACCTTATGCCTCATTACTTTAATGGCATTAAGAGTTAATTTCTTCCAGAGTAGTTTATTTATTTATTTATTTATCTATTTATTGCATTATTTTGGTTGGTGCATAACATTGCATTTTTTATAAAGGAGCTTTGCGTCTCATGTGGCATTTGGTATTTTATGGTTTAGTTCTAGGAAAGCTGTCTGCTTTTTGCCAGTATGAGGGCTGGCCGTGAGCAGATGGTGGAAGATTTGGCTAGTCACTTGAAATGAAAGAATACGAAGACTGACATCAAGACAGCCTCTTCACAGGAAGGCGAAGAGAAGAGATTCCAACACTCACCTTTTCGTAGTTTGCCTTTTTATAGGAACACATCATGAATTGGGCTTTTCTAATGACTCTTCCACTATGTATTCAATTTGTTATTTATAAATACAGCGTGCATATTATCTCATTGCAATCGTGTAGAATTCTATTTTTGCACTCGCAGTCTCCTATTTAAAAATACGAACTACTAATCATGCTTTTAGTTTCACATATTGTTGCCATTTGAATTCTATGCCATTCTATGCCATTTTGCATAGAAATGAAGAAGTTAAAGTACACTCACAGAGACAGGATATTCCACAGCACATCCTGTGAGTCCAGTTAACGAGTCTTTATAGAGGAGAGGAGAGTTCAAGGCAAGTTTTTTACCCTCTCCTGAGAAAAAGATGTAGCATTCCCTGGTTTGCCTCAGCTGCTGCTATCTAATTTACCTTCCCAGCAGATTTGCGTGACTGAGTACTGCTTGTGAGGGATCTCTGCCACCAGGTAAAGAAACTGTGGGAGGAGGTCAGCACACTGTGCAACATCAGAGATAAGGAGAAAGAGCAGTTGTATCTCCTCTGGGACCCTGCAGCGTCAAGAGTCTGAACCCCCAACCACAGTGAAGGAGAAGAAGAGAGTCTGTGCTTAGACGGTTGGAAAATGGAGACTCCACAATCAAGGCTGGGAGCTGGTGGCCCCAGGAGGATGGATCCTGCTACACCTGCAGATTTGCAGCTGCACAATAGGACCAGACAGGGAGCTGGGAGCAGTGTCCAGGGAAGTATCAAAGCCAGCTGAGACTGAGCCCTGTAACAGCACCTTGATCCGGTTATAAGGTTTAACTGGAATTAATTCAAATTCATTAAAATATTTCTGGCAGTTTTCTGACATATAGGAACTTCAGAAAAAAAATGAGCAGATCATAAAATAGTTAAATGAATGTTTGATTAGAAAAGGAAGTTTGTTGTATTTTTTTAATCAGTTAACATCCTTAAATTTATTTATCTAATACTAGAATCTGTATTAAATTTAGAGAGGTTTTTAGCTGAGTATGAACTAAAATATACTGAGTGAAATGAAATCTAAACGAAGAGAATAGTGATGTAAATCCCTGCTTGTAATAAAAGATAGTGAGGCAAAACAAGCATAAGAATTAAAAAGTCCTTAAAAGAAAGGACACTGAACATTTTATTAGGCATTTTAATGGCTTGTCTGATTTTATAATTAAGAAGTAAGGAATTTCATTGAAAGAAACTTCTCTGTGACTCTTAATTCATTCCAAAGCCCAGACAGTATTTGTCTCAGTCTTTTAGAGGTCCTACCCAAACAAAGACTACTCCCTATTTCATTACTCTTCTGCTACTCTCTCAGTAGGAAAGAAGAGAGACAGAAAACCAACAAAGGATAAAGGCAGCAGCAAAGAATTGTAGGAATGAAGGAAGCCAGGCCAGAGCAGAAAAAAAATTGAATCAAATTTCCAGTCACTGAAATAAAATGGAAAGGAGACATAAGGAAAAGTGGATAACCACAGGCAAAATTGTGCTGCCCTTGGTGAAGTCAACCAAAGCTGCTTCTTAGAACATGATGAATGCTTAAGAACTGCAGGAATCAGTCAACAAATTGTTGGAACACTTGAAACAAAGCTCATAGAGGGAAGAGAAAGTAAAAAATCTTAAGGAGATTGAAGGAAGCCTGAGGGGAACTTGAGCAAAGATATGTCTAGAGAGACAATCAGTAAAAGACAAAAACAGAAAGAGACAGGCCAGATTCTCAGCAGAGGCTGACAATTTAACCCACCTCATGGACTGTTCCCGTCAGACCTGTGTGTTGAATAGTGGTAAATAAATTATAGAATCATGGCAAAGGGTAAAATAGATTACATTTAACATCAGTAGCAGGGTAAAAACTACACAAAAAACTATACAACTTATCTGGAGTATTATTTCAGGCCACACTTTATTAGGGGAATTACATTTTTTTTCTGGTATAAAATGATAGCAGGTTGACATTTTTAGTTTTTCTTCTAAATAATTATTTAAACATTTGCTGTGAAAGTACCAGAAAAAAAATGAAATACTGTTTCTTTTAAATTTATTTCTGATTTGCAGGTATGGTTTCTGTCCTCTTTACCTGGTATTTCTATCAGTGACATTTGCCACGTTAGATCTGTTTCTATGTGATAATTTGCTAATGCCACATACCCGGTGGTCTTTTTGTAAACATCCTTGTATTTTTCACCAGTCACTTGTTAAGATTAGGTGGATTTGTAAATTACTGTTTAATTTTGCAAATCAGTGTGAATCTACCAAATCCAATGGCTTCACGTGGATCCGTTGTACACCTTATTCCAAGGACGATGTATGTTAGATATTACTTGGTTTGTAAGTTTTCTTGAGAGAAAGCCATATGATAAAAACATTCTTCACACCATCTGTGAAAGCAAAAAAATTATCTTAAATGAGTTAATATTCACTGTGAGTTTTAATGGTATTATGAAAAATAGTGACAAACTATCCTATGTATCCTTACAGACATGTTAAAATATGATTTTGGAATCTAAATTAATTGTGGGTATGATACAAATTTTGAGGGTATTCTGAAATCCATTCAAACAAATAATAAAACCATCACCCAATCATTTAGATGCCTTGCACTACACATTTTTGTGTAAGGACTACTTAGTCATAACTTCTTGAATCCCGGGACATCTGACAGTCACTGACTTATCTAGGCAAGAGTAAATATGGATTATTGCATCTAACTTCAGCAAGTCAGACATGACAACGATGCTATCACTTACCATGTCAAAGGTACAGCTTTACTCACCTCATTCCTACTAAGTATTTTTGGCTTTTGACAACAGCTCTGAACTGAATTTGGGAGCTTAAGATACCAGAAGTAACTGAATTGTTTTTTGTTTTAGAGATCAAGACTTAATTAATCAGTTAGTTAAGATAGATTAGCAGTAAGTAACTCATCATCGTGAAGAAATATTCCATGTTTTGTGTGTGTGTGTGTTACTCATGGAGCGGCTGTTGTATGATAAATGTTATTGCAGAGTGGTAGCTTGGTTGTTAGGTTGGTATTCATGTGACAGTGCTGAGGTTTCAATTATCTACTTGCATCAATCAATCTTTTCGTTTCCAACACTGTTGCCTGCAGTAATGTCACAGCTTTTCTGTCAGACAGGAGAACTTTGCGGGAAATGTTATTCATTACAGCTGCAAATCTGTCACTGCGCCTGGCATGGCTTGTTAATGACAACATTTATTTCAAAGAGTCGTGTTTCGCTTTGTTGCTGGAGAGTTGATTTTGTGATCACACAAAATATAATGAAATGCCAAGAAGATGAAGTGAATGAAGTTTGCCAAAAATGCAGCTAAAGTGGTTGAGATCTTCTAAAATAAAAAAAAAATGCACGCACAAATACACTCTTTATATTTTGTTGAAAACCTTTAATCACTTACTAGGAACATGAACACAGGCAACCGAAAAATGTTCATTGGAATACAGTAAGTAGAGTATCAGGCACAAACAGCAAATTTGGGCTTCATTTGGCTTGTCCAATCCATAGTACTGGAAAGAAAAAGACTTTTCAATCAATCTTTTAAAACAAATAAACAAATACAGCATCCAGCTCTTCTACTGCTAATATTGAGATATCATCTTTCTCCCTCATCTATTCTTAAACTATTGGAACATTTTTCATGTGAAGAGAGGCTGAGATGGCTGGGACTGTTCAGCCTGGAGAAGAAAAGTCTTGGGGGAAAGTAGATAAATCCCTGATGGAAGGGAATGAAGAAGAGGGAGCCAAACACTTCTTGGTAGTGCCCACTGACAGGACTGGGCATCAGGCACAAATACCAAAGCAACAAAAACCAAACAGGGAATGGAACCCAAAAACCCACTTCTTTACTGTGAATGTGATCAAATGCTGGAGCAGGTTCTCTAGAGACATCATGGTGTTTCCAGCCATGTTGATACTCAAAACTTAAGTTAAAACTCATAGAATATGTTCCTGTACAGACAGCCTTGCCTAGCTGATCATCCGTGGGCAGGGAGGGTTGGACCAGAAAACCTTAAACCTCAGTCATTCTGTGATTTATGCAAGCTATTCACATACTGTATTTCAAAACACAGATTAATGCAGGGTCGATACATGCTTGCTGTGAAACAGTACACCAGCAGAGCGTGGATATAGAGAGCTGTATTAATTGAATGAATGAGGAAGAGGGGATTATCAGCAAATTGATGATAATTTCAGTTTTATGTATGTCCTAGTGCTATAGCAAGGGCATACCTCCCAGTGTATGGCTATTCCTCACAGCGCTATTTTTATGATACCTCTGTTGAAATGGTAGAAGGATATTTCTCAGGAGACAGACAATTGTCAAGTACTCTTAGAGCAAACTTCAGACTCATGCACTCAAAATACGGCCTTGCTCCTTGCCTTTATGGTTTTTTTTTAATTTATGTCTACTCATCTATCGCATATTCCCCCCAAAATACCACAAAACACATGAAAAAAATTTGGAAAAAAAGCCCACAGATTTAAAAAACATTAAAAATTCAATTGCAAAGTTTTAGCTTCAAATGTCTTTGGATTTTTTTCTCAACACTGTAATGTTAATGAAGTTCAACAAGAAGTAAATGATCTGAGATTTACAAAATAGGACAGTTACTAAAATCTCAGGATATGAGTAACTGCTAGAGGTTTTGTTTCTGATTCTTTGTCATAACCAGTAAAAGAAGCCATTTGACTTTAGAAAAAACTTTCTATTACATTACATTAGATTGGACTCATTCTATTTCTCTGTGCAAAGCTGTTGTGTGGAGAGGAATCAATAAAATATAACTGGAATTTATGCCAGGTCTTGCCCTACGCCTCTACAAAAAAGTGTAAGGGCATCAGCGATAATAAATTTAATACATGAATACAAGAAATATGAAAATATTTCTATTCTCTGTATGTAGAAGGGAATTCTCTAAATCTTCTTTACATAGGATAAGAGAATCAAATGCAATCAAACCAGTAAAAATTCCTGTTAATTACCTCACTGCTTAATTTCCTTTGTCTTCCTGGTAACTCCAAGCAATTTAGTGTGCAGCATTATTGATATGTTTGTCATCTGAGAATGTTGTTTTGTGAGCTTTTAAGTTCTCAAAGCATTCCTTGTTAAATAAATAAATAAATAAATATTTATTAAAAACGGACAAGCTGAATAATTGTTGCTTGCTAGTTTACTAGGAGATAAACATGAACTTTGTCTAGATATGCTGATTGTAATCCATCAAGCAATGATTAAAGAGTAATACTCTTCATTATTCAGGGAGAATATGAAAGACTTTCCTGAATTACAATTAGAATTCTTGAAAAAAATCATAAAGACATGTAATTTTCTATGCCTTTTCTCTGAAATAAAATTTTGTAGGAAGAGAGGTGAGAGATGTACAAGTGGACAGCCTGTTGCATTCAGCCTCAAAATTCAGCAAATACATAATTTAGAATTAAAAAATGCTCATTCTATAAATAAATATAGCCTACATTTAAATGAAAAGTAAGTGTAATGGTAATCAAGATATAAACCAAAACTTTTGTGAATGATACAATAAGAGAATGCCTATTTTCCAGTATAGGAAATACAGAATACTCCTACGTAGAATATTGACTATTACATTTATATTGGGATGTGTAGTTAGCTTTATAAAGTTTATTTGAGAGGTAATATTGCTTCTAATAAATACACATCAGACTATACAGTACTTAATCTTAAATGAGAAACTGCATAATCAAAATGAATAAAATGTTAAACAGACCAGCTGAAAACACTGGAACTGATTTCCAATGAAGGGAGCTGACTGGTGACCATAAATTAAAACCTGTTAAGTCAGTAACAATGTCCTATCCTTTAAGGTCCTCTCATGAAGATACAGAAGGGGGCATCTTACACAGTAAAGTAATGTATTTAGTAAATTAACAATTCCTACATCAGGAAACATGGAGAAGGGGCATGTAAGCAGTAGCAGTGTTGTTAAATACAGTCTGTCCTCTAATTTGATTGACTACCTGTAGGCCAGACTGGCAGCCAGCCTTCACAGAGGAAAAAGACATCTTATGACCATGCCAGACATCTTGTAAAATGCATAATCTTGTCCATTTTTTCCAGCTTTACATCCTCTTTCCTTATACTCAGAACAGCCAAACTGCTTCAATATTGGCTACCTTTTCTTCTTTTTCCTAGTGTCCTTGTACTCCACGTCATTTCCCACAGAATGGGCAGGACTGATCCCTCCTTGGATTTTAAAAATGCTTTTCTTAACCAGTTGGTGTTTTGTGCCCTTTAGTAAATTGCCTATTTCTCTAGGAAATTTATTACAGATTGATTTCACATCTTGTGCCTGAGCTTGTCCCCTTGTTCAAAGCTGAATCACTGCTCAAATGTGTTCTCCTATTCACTACTAGAAAATGTTAAAAGCATTCTGATCACTTAGATGACTTAGACACTGGAGTTTAAAGTGCTTTGCTAATTCTTAGGGTATTTTTGTAGACTTGTTCTTTCTTTAAAAAGGAGGAGATCTGTTCTTGATCGACGAACCAATTGCAGATCTACAAACCAATATGGATTTGCAGATCTATGAACCAATATGGATTTATTCCCCAGAAAATAAAAACTCATCCAGCATATTACTTTTACTTTGACTTGCAGTGCTGCGAACCTAAGCTTCATTTCCACTCTTGTAACATGTTAAAATGAAAACCCAAAAACTTAAAGTTGTATTTCCCTCTGTGATTACAAAGACCATATTTAGCAAGCTGAGACACAACTTTCCTGTTTCTGACACTAATATATATGAATAAGTAAGTTGCTGGCCTGTTAGCAATTTTTCTCAATTCCTAGCGTACTTCGTGATTCTTATTTCTAAGAAATATATCAAAATGACAAATCTGTTTCTAGTTATTCTATTTCTAGCGTATACCATTTTCTTTTTTGACATATTAGTCCAAGAAAGGTCATCTTCTAAGGGGTCACTTTTTGTCTAACCTGACTCTGTGCATAGCATAAACATGACAGTACGGTTTATTTTTCATTGTGGGGGAATGAACTACTCCAGTCAAATGAAAAGTACAGATTAAATTGAAATGAAAGAAAACAGCATGCAGTTTACATATCACCTGGGTCTACGTGGTCTTGTTATCTCTACAAAACATGAGTAACCATACAAATGTGTTCAAGTATGCCTCTGGTTTAGAGACTTTGCCCTTTAAGTACTCAGGACTTCTCTGAAGATAATTGTAGGTGACTTGTATAGCACATTTCCTCAGTATATTTTTCCATGCACTTCATTTTTCCTCAGTCCCATGAACATCCTTCTTCTGCTTCATATACAGTTTTTATGGACTGGAAGAGTATCCAAACTATCTTTTCTTTAAGATGCTGCCTATTTGCCAATACAGCCATTTTTCTACCTCACTGACATACCCCTGTAGAAGAATGATGTAATTCACCTGCATGCAGACCCTTTATATGTTAACTCCCTTCTGGCAGCATCCTATTCTGCAATCTGCTGCTCCACCACAGCTTCCCTTCTAAAGGTAACAGAATCCCTGCTCAGTCTAAGAGTCTTTGGGCTTATATGTCTGTCCCAAAAATCCTCTCAGAACTTTCCTCTAAAGAGAGTGAACAAGCACAGAGACATCAGCTGGTGCATTTGGTGGAGGGATCCTCTAATCTGTGACCATATTCAGTGACTCTACTTTGATTATCCAGCCACCTGTATGTGTTGATTGGCTGGAGGGTATTTCCGGAGTTGTGCACAACTGCACCATGGTTTGTTTATAGATTATGTTATGCATGATTATGTCATGTAATATGCTATAATTTTCATGAATTGTGTTATGGAGCATGCATTTAGCTTGTTATTGACCACTTCTATCTAGACTAGGAAACATGGTTGACGGGACAATCTAATAGCTGTGATCTTGTTTTCTGTGTATTGCAGCTTTCCATTTCTGAGAGCTTGTTGTCTTCACTATGCTTTGAACCACTCTCAACACAAGAGAAAGTCTCAGAAAAAAGAAAAAAGGAGAGCTAAATTAGAATAACAGAAGTGGAGAAGCTCCTTGTAAATGGAGAGTTTATTAAGAATTCCCATCACAAAAATGAGAGCTATATAGCCCTAGAATTGGCCACAGACAACAAAAGAAATACTGTGTAGATCATAGGAGTGCAATGGACTTTTTCCAGATGGTTAAATCATATCCCCATTTTTCTCAAGAAAAATGGGCTTGCTCTTAGAAAATGCTGTTCACTATAAGAAAGTGTCTTAGGTCTAGTGAAGTTTTTTCATATGTTCAAACTTGTTATGCATAAGAAGCCCACTAAATCACACAAGCCTTACTGAAAGTGCAAGACAATGAAAGATCAATATTAAACCATCTTCCTCACTTTTTGATAAGATTTAATTTATTTTAATATATCCTAATGGTGAACCATTAAATTCTGTGAGCATGATTTCATTACTATCACCCAGATCACTGAAGTTTCTTGAACTAATCTCTGAAATACTTCATATATTTTATTAAAAAATAATGTTCTGAATACAAAAATAGTCTTTCATGAAAATATTCCTCTTTTCATGCCATGCTTCCAACATGCATAAAGTTCTTACCCCTTGAGAAAAAAAAAGGCTATTGTTACTAATCTGAATTTCTCGTTTCAAATTGTGGACATGAGGTGTTTCTATAGCAGGTATGGTAAGCAGGAAATGAAGTAGACAGTGATTTCCTTGCCCCATCTCTCTCTCTTTATATAAACAATAATAAAAACAGCTGTTAAATTAGTATTTGAAAAATGAAATATTCATGACTCCTTTCCAGTTATTCTGGCTTTTCTGGGATTTTTCTCTAAAACTCCAGTTTATGAACACCCATCAATTTAGTTATCAATATCAAATCTGAAGGTAACCAAAAGACAAGACACGATGTCAGAAATGAAAATTGTATAACTTAATTTTTCTGGTTTATGATTCTGCTTGTGTGTTCAGGTGCTGAACTAGTCTTTTAGATTTTACTCTTTGAATTTTGTCTGTTGATGGGAAACACTGAAATTTCTCAGAAACCTTTAAGAACAGTTAGTACTCTTATTCCTAATTATATGACCCTGCATTTTCTTATATTGACACATATGCTAGGTGAGAAACTTATTAAGAAATCTCTGTTGTTCAATACCAGTGGCTTGGCTTTATTGTTTACAGTCATAAATGTTATTGTTTGCCAACCTGACCACAAACAAGCGTATAGTTTCTCTCAGATAATTAAAAAAATCGTTATAATTAAGGCTCAATCTTTCCATGAAAGTTATAAACTTTCTATCCTTTACATTTATTTTTAGAGATGTGCTGGCTTGATTTTATTTCATTTACTATTTAATCTATGCTCCATTACTTTTATATTATATTAATTTTGGGTACCAAGTAAAATTACACAGTTGCTCCGGCATATTAAATTAAAACTAGTGCTTTTATCAGCCTCTTTAGAAATCTAAAAAAACCCCCATATTATGTTATTTTGACAAGATCTGATTGATACCAATTAAATTATTATCCTACTTTAGTTTTTAAATTAATTGAGCCTCATACCAATTGTTCCATCCTTCTGCCTATAAATGATGCTATGATGACAGGATTATAATTACTTGAGTCACTATGTAGCCTTTTAAAATATTGGAAGAAAATTAGCTTACTTCTACTTCTCTGGAATTTTCTCAGTATTCCAAGATTTATTATGATCTTACATTAGTTTCCAAAGATCTTACCATTCAGCTCTTTCAAAATCTCAGTTGTAAAAGTTTAAGTTAATTATCCAGTATTTGGGGGTGGGGAAGAACATCTGCCTTAGGGAGTCCTTAAACTTTCCAAGAGTTCTTGCATTTCAAAAGTCCTGCACATTAGCTATATGTTTTTCCACTGGGGCTTTATTTTTAGATCTATTTCCATAATACTGGTGGTTAGCAAATGATTTCCTAATAAATTAGCCTTGCCTTTTAATTTCCAATTTTCTCCTTAATTTAGAATTTCTACTTAATTTAGTACAGTTCTTAGCCATAAATCAGGGTGTTGGTGCATAATTTAGCTATAATGTACCACATTGTTCGCAGGGCTGTGACTGCTGCAACGAGTGCCCCAACTGAGTGAACAGCAATAAGCTTACAAACCAAGGCTGAGGGTTTTGAGGGCTCTGCTTGTCAAACTTCACTGAATGCCCCAGCAGTCTGATGTTGCTCTTCTTCCATTGCTTTCATTTCCCTCCACAGCTGAAAAATTAGTTGAACCTCCAAAGCTGTTGTTGGTTGTTCACATGTATGGTATCTCCATAAAAATATATTGGCCAAGAGCAGGGTTAATTTTTTGCAGTAACCATGAGGAGGCAGGGCCTGGAGCCTTGTTGGGATGGCCAAGACCCCAATCTTACCTCATTGCCAGAGATGAGAGAAAGGGAATCCCTCTCTCTCACCTCCTGGAAGAAAAGGCATTCTTTTCCAGTCATGGGAAAGTGCAGAGGGCTGAGGGTCTATCCATCATTGTTTTTTCATTGCCCTGGTCTTGGTGACCATTTTCCATGTAACTCACCCTCTCTTTGTAAATTTTTGTTATCGGCAATTTTGCTCTTACTGTTCATTTTCTTATTTCACTGCTGTTTCCAGTAAATTTTATCTCAGCCTGTGACCTCTGCCTTTTGTCTCTCACCAGAGGGGGCAGGGGAGCAGCTTGTGGTTTTCTTTCAGTGGGAGTTATACTGGGGAAACCATTCCTAAACCATGACATTCCCACAAGAAGGAATCCATATACTCATTGCCACTTTTTAATGTTCTCCTCTTATTTGTTTTCTCAGTAGTGGGCAGGAACAGCAGGGAAGACTCAAAAAACAGGAGCCATACATGTGGCTAAATATTCCATGGGGTGATTATATTGGCTGTACATCAGGAAAAAGAGATGAGCTGTTCAGAGTGATCTACACTGTCAGAAAAATATTTGGTTAAACATCACTGGTAATTATGATGTTCGTCAAAAGTTGCCCAGGGTTTAATTTTAAGAAAATGTGAAGTGAAATAAATAACGAAACAAGCATTTCCTTGTAAATGGAAGAGAACCATAACAAATGTATTCTGTAAAATTATCATAGAATCATAGAATCACAGAATGTTTCGTGTTGAAAGGGACCATAAAGATCATCTAGTTCTGGCTCCCCTGCCGTGGGCAGGGACACGTTCCACCAGATCAGGTTGATCCAAGTCCTATTCAAACAAGGTAAAAAGTATTAGAATTACTTTTTTTGGTGAGGATGTAGCTGTTAATGTAATAAATTTTATTTTATTCATGTGTTGTTATGTGCAGATGATATTTTCAGAGCTGCTTTAGATATAAAATACAATAATGGAAAATCCCAGCTGATATACATATATTTTGTTTTTCTTATTCCTGGTTATATATGTGCAAATCCTGAAATTTCTACTGTGCATGGCATATGCTATTACTGCTTCTATTTTCAGTAGTAATATTTTATCCTTTGAGGTTGATATATAGCAGAAAACTTATCAGTCAAAAAAAGAAGTGAGATTGTTTAACAAAGCTCTATCTATACCTGTTCTGGCTCAGATGATGCTTTTTCTGTGCCATGTCCAACTACCACTGTATTTCATGATATTTCAGGCGAAAAGAACACCCAACGCTATCATTACAAGGTACCTTTTCTCCCTCATGCATTGCATCAAACAGATATGGCAGGAAAAAACCCCACGGTGCTGAAAGACTCCTAGTGCTGCACTGCACTCCCAGCAATGAAGCGCCTGCTGGATCAAGCACTCAGTGATGTTAGTGTCTCTGGGACAGCGGAATAGGTTTGTAGATAACTTAACCCTGGATCCCTTCCAGCCCCACATCTTACGCATTTAGAAATTTAGATGTAAACCTTCAATTTAGAGACTATCAGCTGCTATAGACCATGTTGCAGATTTCTCCGTTGGCTGCTTGGAACTATATTCAATTTCCTTAACTGTGCTTTTATCCAGTGGATATGAAACATTTATGATTTTTTGGGACAGAAAGGTTTATACGACTTGTTTGGTACAGATACAGGTATTTTCAATATCTGAAATGAGTTTTCTTGGAGATAGAGAAGATACTAAGAAGAAAATTTTTTTTTCTATTACTGGACAACAGTGAGAAAAAATGTAATAAAACCTGACATTAAACATTTTTGTTGTGGGTAATGAGGAATGTTCCTGTGGAATGCATTGGGAGGTGAGCAATGAACCAACAAAACAGTCAAAAATGTAAAAAAGTGTAGACTTACTTTTCCTGTTCTTATTTAAGACCATCTCAAGCTAACCAATTAACACACCATGGCTTGTTCTGAAAAAAAACTTTTCCAGAATAAGAGAGATGTAGGAAACTCTTTTGAATGCAGGCAGCTGAGATGTATTATTCAGCTTAGAACTGGGGGCTTCCAAGGAGTATTAAACATCCTGTGCATTTGTGCTTTGCCCCTGAAAAGACCACAACAATTGTCAAGATCAGCCCAAAGACACAACACGGCTTCCCCTCCCTAGAGGGAATCTCTGTGGGGCAACCCCCTGTTTGACCACAGATAAATGAGAGACCTGGGGCCTGATACAAGCAAAGCACACCAAGCCTGAAAAAAAGACCTCAGGACAGTCTTTAAATCAAACCTTTCATCTCCAGAATGATATGTAGGCTCATCAGCACTAAATTCCATTTGAAAAAGAAAATAAATGCTGATTTCCATTCAGTGCGGAAAACATTCTCGTGGTGTCCACCTTGACAACATCAGTGTTGCCAAATGGGGCTGTTGAGATGCATCACATTCCCCTCAGCTTGAATTAGACATGAGTGAATCAAATAAGGTGTGATTAATAGTATTGCCAGTAAAATTTGTTCTTGTGAAGAACTGATATTTNTTTTTTTTCTCTTTTTTCTTTTCCTATACTGGAAAGTATCTAAGCTGATACCTTGATCTGAAAATTTAATATACAAAAGGAAAGACAGACATATATAACTCTTAGATGCGTATAACTAAAGAAACACCATTGAAACTGAAATAGCTGGAATCTTGTTAATTCTTTGAACTTGCAAGAAGCAATTTTCTCCCAAGCCTCTAAGTTAAATATTGTAATTTCTCAAATTGCCAGGAAAAAGAAAGAGAACAGGATCTCATTCATTGTAAAGATGTCAATATGCTTTTTTCATTTTCATTTTCGTTCTTATTATAGAAATTACACTTGCAAAGCATAATATTTGTTTTCTTGACAAGTGATAAGGGAACTATTTGACTGCATAACGGGTTTTGAGAAAACCTAAACATTGCAGGATTTTTGTACATATATAAGCTTTTTTTCTTACAGTCTCTCACATACAATTGTTTAACATAATGACAAACTTTTCTAAAGATTGTTTTTCTAAAGAGAGTTGATCTGTTTAAAGTAATATGCTGCTGTCATTGATTTCATTTATTTAATAATAATTGCACTTTTTATTGTACATTTTCCAAGAAAATAGAACCTATTTTGAAGAAAAGTGAAGTCAAACTTGTTCTGGAAAATGTGTACATTGATTTAATGATATACTTTACTGATCAAGAAGCGAGTTCTACAAGTAAGAAGTAATTACAGTGTTACAGTGCATTTCCTGCAGTTGTTCCTGTCTGAGAGGACAGTTTGAGCCAATGAATGGATAACAAAGACAGGCAATAGGCACAGAGCCTTATGCTTTGTCAACATGCATTAGCTGCAGTGGTGAAAGGTGATGCAACACAAGAGGAATCAAAAATTAAAAATTGCCATCCAAGCACAAGGCAATATTGTCCATCTCAGAGGCATCCGACTGCCTGTGGGTCTGCCCTGTGTAACTCCCAGCGAAGGATTAGCAGAGAAATAATGGAGTGCTGCTTATGGGTAAGTGCATTATATACATGTAAGGGGAGAAGGTGGAATATAAATAAGGGTATTCCTTCTTCCCATCACCTGCTGTCAGCAAAAAAGTTTTGGCAAAAGGGATGTTTACTGTGATTTAGCAGCATCAGGAAGTAGGGATTGACCTGATTATAGCAGCAACTCTCAGGCTTCAGCACTTTTGTTAATCATGTAAAAGCCTAAAGATGACTTGGGAACTAAATTTACGCTTCAGGGTTTGAAAGCTCTGACTGGAGAGTGTCTTAGCTGCAGGAGGGGGATCGAGCATGTGAGCTGAGGAGGGGCAAGCACCAGACCTAGCACTTAGAGCCAAGCCTTCTGGCTGGGGCTGGGATACCTACCGCTCCTGCCAGCTGCCTGTCTGTGACCCTCTCCTCACCAGAGCAGCAGCACTGCTGTGCGAGCTCCAGTGCAAATTGGCTCTTTTTAATAACTGGGTATCCATTTTATCCATGTGTCTTTCTTCTTCTTTCCAGTTACACAGGCCAGTGCTTGAATACATTTTCAGCCCGATTGTCAGGTATACGCTGGTATATCACCACGTTCCCTCAAACATTCCTCAAACATTAAGGTAATTACTGTATTCTCAGGTAGGTATTACTAGGGAGCATAAACAGGAGAAAATGTGTTGAGAAAAAGATTGCTTAAACATAGGTCTGCCTGTGCTGAGGCAGAACTGAGGTAATCATGGCTCAACACTAGTTTGTGCAGTGCTTGAACAATGAAACATCAGGTTGTCTTGGAGTTTATAGTGTGACTATGACATTAGAAATGTACAATTACATTACTGTAATAGCATCATTTTTATAATGACTTAACCTCTGAATTCATTCTAGAATTTTCAAGACATTTATTCTATACTTTTGCTTTGTGAGATATTTGTGCCTACAACCTCCACATTGAATTTTATGTACAGGGAAAAAGACATTTTCAGACAGGCTCTTGGATTAATTTTCTACCTGTTCAGACAGTGGGAGAAATTGAACTACTTTTGTTAACCACTTGAGCTTTTAAGCATTTATTATAATGGTATCAGATGAGCTTGGAATATTTGCTTGAAACAGAACTACTGTATTTTCCTGCTAAAAGGAGTTTCCAGTTAATCACTTTTGCTGATCTACACCCCAGTCTATCGAGATGACTTTAGTCATTTTGACTGAGCAGAATATTGTATTGTAAGTAATTATTGTCCACATGATATGAATCATCAATTTTTAAATATTTTTGAGCTATCACATAAAGATGGCAGTAATCCAGAAGTGACTGCTGCCACCCACCTGAGCCAAGAAGTCTCTATTTCTGAACAAGACAGACCTGTGCTCCCATACTGGCTGGTGAAGGATATATGATATTTATATGGCATCTCAGACAAGTGATGTTTTTAGAGGGTATACTCTGTAAAGCTCAGGTTCATAACATCCATTTCATCAATTCAGAAAATGTTTTCCTGTTTCAGTGTATTCTAATGTGAAGGGATAATCTTTCATTTGTTATCTGTAAGAGAAAACACAACTGAATTATGGAATTTTAATGTTATTTAATGAACCCATATAGAAAGCCTTGCTAAAAATATAATCTGGAAAAATCATTAGCATATCTAATCTAGAAAAAGGATAATCACTGAATAATATTATTTTCATCCATTTGTATCTATATATTGCAACTATGCATGTTTTTAAAGGCATGGAGAGACTAATTTTTCCATGTGAGCAAGTACTCAGAGTTATGTGTAAATAACCTGGCAGCTTGCCATAGCTATGAAATGACTGCAGCCCTGACATTTTACTGTACCTGCTTTTAGCATTCTGCTTATAGAGTACTATAAACCTGTACAAAAGAAAGGGGAAGCTGACAGAATACCCTCAGTTATAGCTCTAAAGAAAAAATGACTTCAGGAAAGCCATTTTGGAGAACCATTTCAAAGGAACAGAGGAGGCAGAAAAAATGATATCTTTCTGCTCTCTGCTTTACAGTAAAACTGCCTACTATTTCATTCTGTCCAATTCTCTTGGTCTGTTTGTGTATTTTTTAGCCTGAGTCTATTTTTTCAATATGAAGCACAAATAAGGAAAAATGGCAAAAGAATCTATATAAATAAGTGAATAATCCACCTTTAAAGAGCTGCTTTCTGTATGGGAATTTAGTTGTAATCTTTAATGGAGAACAGAGCTAAAGAAAGCAGCTCCATACTGCAACTGAAATAGGAATTGAAATGAAACATTTCTACTGAAAACTAACTTCCAGACACTCAAACCAGGTACTACTGTGTTTTAGCTTCTAGTTATTAATTTTACCAGACAAGATATTTTTATTATCATTATTTGTATCTTCCTAAGAGGACTTGTGTTATTTTTCTCTCTCCTTTTCTTTTTTTCTCTCTTGGTGTGTATGTGTGCACACACAGCCACATGCAGAGCCTTCTGAAAGAATGCTAGAGCACTCAAATAATGCCTAGATAATATTAATATTTATTACTCTGCAATAAGAGCATACAACAGGTCTACTCAAAACACCTGAACATATAGGGCTCTATGCTGTAGAATTGCAATAAAAGGTCCTTTTGGACCTCCATGACCTTAAAATATAAGTAAGTAACTTGTGAGTCATATATACTGTTTTTTTTTTTTGCTGAAAACAGCAGTGTGTCAGGACAATTTGGATAATTCTCTTCCAGATTAAGTTTATATCTATGGTAGGTTTTCAGACAAAATTTCCAACTGTATGGATTGTAAGATTACACTGTCAGAAACAGACCATCTGTGACCAGTTTAAATGGAATAGCAGGAAAACTTAATCAGGAATTAACTATGACTTTAAAATTAGGATATCCTCCATAGATTTGTAAGGAAAAGGTGGCTATTGCCAGGTATAGAAACTATAGACAGGTAGTCAAGGTTTGGCTATGAATTAAAATGTATATAAACCAAGCTAGGGAGAGATGAACCCCCTGGGAAGCCTCAGCTACATTTTGTAGTCCTACAGCATCCACAGCGCTCATCAATGTTAAGAAAGAACTAAGGACTATAGAGTCTCCCTTGAAAACCAGTTCTTACTTACAATAAGATTAGAACCAGCTGTTATTTAGGAAGTCAACTGTAATTTTAAGAATAATTAATGAAAAACATATTAGGATCTTGAATGGGACAATTCAGAAATTAAATATTAAGATGAAAAAAAGCAGTGCCAGAGGGTGGGACATTTCTAGTTCATCATTACTGAGCATCTAATGTATTTAAATAAGATTAGAAGAGGTGTAATCAGATAAAAGAAGGACTTGTTCATTTACTGCATTATTTAAAGAATGTATTTTTCCCAATACCTTCATATGCAGCATAACTTGTTTGTAAGATAAAAATGAAGCAAATGTAAAAATTATTTTAAAAAGGAGCATGTATTTTATGCAAATTTTTTACTAAAAGACACCCCATGTATTTGCCTAATGCCACAGCCCACACTGCTGTTATGTGATTATACTTTCCTGGAAGATAACTGGTACTGAATGAAACACTTCTTTTCTGTGGTGGTGTGAGTAGAAACACAGGCTGTCTGACGCTGCCTAAGACCTTTCAACGACACATTCCTTTTCTCCCTCTGGTTCGGAGACATCAGACAAATCAAAAGACAAGATGAACTACTTGATGGTGGCCTGTGCCTTGGGATGTTTGGCTCACTTCTTAGCCTCACAGGAAGGCCTCAGTGTCCAGAGCTCTGCAGGAGTGAGGGTCACAATGTTCCTTGTAAATTCTCATCAGGCTGAAAAAAGACACCAGACCATGTGTCAGAATGCTTGTGTTTTTATTTTACAGTCACCATAACTCCAGCAACCAGCCCATTATTTAGACTGAAAAGGTGTTGGCTAACAAGCCCTTTATTTGCTATAGGGCACTTCATGAAGTTCTAATCTCCCACAACAAACTCCTCAAAAGGTGCTGGCTCACAAGCCTCAGCACACCCTCACAGTGTCACTCACACAGCAAAGTCGTGGGGTAGAGTATGATAGCTGTGCTTTGCCCAGGCAAAGAAATGGAAGGAAACAAAGAATATCACCAGTTCGTAGATCCTGCATTGGTCATGGATCCTCTGGAGCTGGGGTCAGGAGACAAAGAAAAAGAAAGAGAGGAGAAAGAGAGCCAGAGAAAAGAGAGAGGAGGCCCAATCTGCTCCGTTTTATCATTAACCTGGTGCACACCTCTTATGCAAACTAGATTTTTCGTGCTGTTTTGTTTGTGCAGGCACATCCAACCCTTCTCCAGGAACTGAGCTGGGAGAGGCAGGACGGGCCTGAGCACAAGTCTCAAGGCAGAGCAGAAAGATGGCTCAGAACAACACTGCCCCACCTCCATGGGACCCTCTCTTCCAATCTTCCCTGTAGCAATACTCAGAATGTTTGAGACAAAACATGCTGAGGTCTGGTCCTCTACAGTAAGCAGTGAAGAAATGTAAGTGACTGATCCAGGAGGTGGGGAAGATGCTCCTTATGTTATGTGCCAGATTTAGCTCTGGTTAGGGTGCTTGAAGATTTCCAACTAACTCAGCTTAAGTCACATTTTAAAGGAGAGGCTGTGATACTGTGCTTTCCTTATAAAATCATTTTAATCCCTACTCCAGGTTTAGTAAAAGAGACATCAGGTGTTAGCCAATAATCTTTAAATAATGTCTGTATTACATATCCCTGTACTAAGATTTTGTTATAAAATTAGATTAAGCTCTTTTGGTGTATTTAATGAAAAATATTGTTCTCCTTTTAGCTAGTCATTATTCAGAAAGAGGGACATTGAGAAGCAAAGAGCAGAATCCTTAGGAAATAAATTTCATCTTGATTACCAAATTTTTCACACTGATTTATGAAGTGGCAAACACTTCATATTGTGCTTCAGCAACACACAAAAGCATTCCTGTTGCATCCAAGCTAAATATTAATGCAAATATTACTCCAAAGTTAAATATTAATGCAATTGGTAGCAAGGTCAAAGCTATAATTGCTGCATGTTATATTTCTAAATAATTTTCAAATACCAAAATATTTAAAGTAAATATTTAAATTGAAAAATTGACATTTTTTATTTCAGGAAACACTCTCAACTGAATAAAAATAAGGGCAGAATTGGCTAAATATTTAATTTTGTTCAGCTGAAAAGAGGAAACTTTTCCAAATCTGATAGGTCAGCAGCCTTCAAATCCTGTTTCTATGGCTGAAAAGGCAAAAAAATGGAAACAATTAAATGTATGCTTCAATTGCTTGTTTTTCTCTCCAGAAATTGTATTTAAAATAATGAAATGGGCAAAGCATATCTTGTTTTTCAAATCTGGTCCCTCACTGTCCATTTCCTAGATGTTCATTAGAGAGAATTCATCAATGCAAGCAGCCTTCCTCCACTTGTTGAATGTAGACATGTCTAAATGTTTTGCTTATACCTGTTGAAGACAAATGTTTATGTAAATAATGTAAATGTAAATAACGTAAATGAAAATGTAAATAAATACATTTTCTTGCAACTTTACCTTGATGGTAGTTAAACCCACTTTGGTTACTCCCCAATCTACGTAATAACCCAATAATTTGAGTTATCAGACTTTTTAGATGAACAAAATGTATACTCTGGAGTCCATTGACTTCAAATAGAACCTCGCAAATTGAGCCTGAGACATAATGATGTATTCAGAAAGAATATAAATAGTAGGTTAGTCACTCCTCAGTGAATACCGTGAATAATTTAACTTGCGCCTATTACTGTTCAATTTGACCCATATATTATCTCTCAGGTACCAATCAGGAAGAAAAATGTTGTTTTCATTAAATTTCATTATGGACACTGTCATTCTATTTCCTACTCCACTTTAGAGGAGTAATCCAAAACAGACTAAGAGATTTTCAAAGTTGTCACTAATTTGTCAACATCACATGTTCACTTTTTTATTGTCTGCAAACAGAGTAGTAAGGAAAAATAGGGCACACTGGAAAAAAAAATTCCAAGTGACATCCTGAACATAGGCACACACCTATAATGTTTTCTCCTTCTTAAAAAATTGACTTCTATAACCTCTTAGGAACATAGCCCCTACTTCAAGTTTGTTTCTTATTGGGGAACATTTATCCTGGTTTTATTAAAATCTCAGTTGAAAACTTAGTCCTAAATTTTAGCTCATCCATTACACTTTTAATTCTGGACATTCTAAACATGCACCCGTAAGATTTTACTTGCCCAGAAATGAATGCAGCATTCTGAAATGCAGAGATGATAATGGGAAAAGGGAAACAATTAATAATTTGGTCCATTGGTATTAAAATTGTAGTAACAGTGTTGGAAAGAGCATCTGGAATTGATTTGGATAGAAAAGTAGATTTTTAGTGAAAATTAATTTGGTATATAAACTATTATCCAAACTTGAATCTTAAGAAATATACTTTGTTATATAAACTAAGAAATTACTTTTGTAGAGCTGGAACCATATTCTGGGCTGTTATTATGAATTAATACTGATAATACTACAGTGAAGTCAATGTATAATATGAGAGGATTAGCAATGATGATGATGATGATGATGATGGTAATGATGATGATGATGATATATCCTAGGAGATTCCAGAAACCAAAATAATTCTAGGAAATATTTCCAAGAGTATTTCAACAGTACCTTCACATAAATAATTTATTATTTATAGGCTGGGTTCCTGTTTATAGTGTATTTTTCTTTATTAAGATCCTTTTCATGAATGAGGGCACGGGAGCTTGTCAGCTTTTACTCAGAACTACAGTATAGTAACATTTTGTAAAACTAGAGCTTCCAAACACTGTGGAATAATAATCAAGTAGATAAATCTCTCAGCAAGTCCTAAAAGGCAGTTTTTGAAAGGGTCAGGGCCTAAAAAATATTAAACCTACTCATTATTTTTTGATTTTTGTCAGAGTACTTTCCCTTGCTGTAAGGGAGTAGGACCATGGAAAAATAAACCCCTTGGAAATACAGAGCAAGCCAGACACATTCAGTGAACAGGGAGCTCTCTGCCTGGCAGGAGCAGATGTACCTTTCTCAGATCAGAGAAGGGAGCAATGAGGGCTGTATGAGCATCTTTATTGTAGATTAACAGCAGTGACTGAACAAACAAATCATAATGTGATCACCTACATTGAAGAATGAATTTTCATTACACTGACTTTTATCCTCTCTGTAGAACATGCACGAAAAAAAGCTATGAAGTGAAAAGAAAGGTCATCTTCTTTCTTAATTCCAGCAATGATAGTGCTGTGATACAGCAGAAATCTTTTCTCAAAGAGGAAGGTGAAGACACTGGCAGAGGAGTCTAGTGGGATGCTTACAACGGAATGGTTGTCACATTTCACTTTTCACTATTCAGCCATGCTATTTTTGTTTTCAGTCTTTATCCAGGGCAGATAATCTTGCTCAAGGATTTTGCCCATGCAAAAAAGGGTAGAAGAAAGGGATCTATATTAGCTGTTGGCAGGTAAGGAGAAACACTAACTCCATACTCCTCTACGTTTTCTCTCTTCTTGCATCTCTAGTATGCAGTGGTTTTCTCCCTTTTCACCGGTTCTTACAGTGAAGAATCTTCACAAGTGGAGCCAGAAGCATTTTGGAAACCCTCAAAAAACCCAACACAATTCATACTAAAATGAAAGGAAAGTTTTCTACTTTATGCTGAGATTGCAAGGGCCTCCTGGGACAATAGATGACTGCATTGACCAAAGAAACAAGAGTCCAAGTCAGACCAGTGAAGAGATATTCAGAAGCATTCACCTGAAAGAATCAGGTATTCTTTCAGCTTCAGTAAACACTAGTATTTCATAACAACACAGATTTCTCTCCAGAAGGTTATGGTGTTACAATAAGGAGGTAAAAAAGACAGATTAATTTGCCATAAACATATATAAATTCTCTGATCTGAAATTAAATTTGATGCACATTAGTAAACTTATCACAGCAGGAGAATGAATTTCCAAGGAGTTGAAATGGGGTGGCAGTGAAGTTTCTTGAAATTTTCCACTGCTAAAAGTTATTTCAAAGAGTGGTTTAATTCACTGTTACAGAAACTACAGAATGGGTTAAAACTTCATCTAGAAATGTTCTTGAATCGTTTCTTATTAAGACACAAGTTTGAAAGTCACACAGTGAGAAAACCAAAATTAGGAGGCCAGAAGTTCAAGGTAGAATACCTTAGAAGCCTGAATAAAGAATTCCTGGAGGTTTTATAAATCTGTTAGCAGTGTCCTACAGGGCCATTAGCTTCCAATAAAAGACATAAAAGATGTACTGGATCTCTGGAGATTGGTAATGGGATGTAAAGCATTCACCTCTAGCTTGTTAGGTCAAATCCAGCCCATGCTGAAAGGAAGTCTTTCTGATGCTGATGTCAAAGTTGGTGGGTCAACTACAGTTCTTTTCTAACTCCCTCAATTTCGGTGATTGTTACCTAGGCCTCATGCCATGAGCAGGATCTACACAGAATGATGTTATTTTCTCGAAATAGGTCATGAGAGTCTGTGCATTTACGGTGATTATACCACTTGGCATTGTACTTCTCCAGAGAGTGAGACAGCTATTACCATTCAACATGACACTTCCAAACCAGAATCTTACTGTATTCAGAAGTAAAACATTTTGCTAAAAAACAAACACATCGCCACTTCCACCCAGTTATTTAGCAAATATCTATTAATTTTTCTGCAAAGACTAATGTTTGTTCAGTCTTTACTATCACCTAAAACCCGCTTTTCTCTACGTTCTCAGGGAATATCTCATTTAAAAGCTCCTCATTCTAGATCATAATCTTTCCCAGGGTCAACTCACTCTTAATCTGTTTTTGATTGCTGGTTTCTTCAGTTGCCCTGTAATTACCTATGAGTGTTTGTTTGGAGGCAATTTTGGCCACTGTGTTACTCCACTGCTTGCTTCCACCAGCATCACCCTATTAGCCAAAATCGATGTAGTGATATAGAAAAAAATCCATCAGTCCAAGATAGGAATGAATTATTGTCATATTGATCATCTCTCTCATAGTGTTCAACACAGTATTACACATTTGTATCCCTAGGTAATGCATAACATCACCCCCTAATTTCCTCTAACGTGCCTGGTTGGCTTTAGGATAATTCCCAGAGAGTGAGAGATGTCTTCCTTACAAAGTACAACATTAGGCAGCCAACCTTGCTAATAATAGCAAAGAGTGCTTCAGTAGCACTTGTCACTTCTGAAGTGATTACACCTTAAATCCTAGTGGAACAATGGAGGACAGATAAAGTCAGTTACCACCCTCTGTGCTGTTAGTCCTCAGTGGACTTCGCGTTCAAGGGCTGTGATCCACAAATCATTACTGTGCTAATCACTCACATAAATGTAGCACACAACAGTAAAAATATAAACATAAAAGCTTGTTTTGAGCTTCTAATGATAAGCACTCAAGAATTAAATAACATCAAGATTAAAAATGTTTGAACCTAATTTGCATCCAAACTCTCCTTTGTGCAAATGCATTATCATACCGTCTTTAATTATATGGTGATATGCTGTTTCTCTTTCATTAGGCATAAATCTGATAAGCTGAGGAATCTTGCTTGTTTAGCAAAGTTTCTTTAAGCAGAAAATCTCCATAAATGCTACAAACAGATTGTAAAAGTTTTCTATCACAGGAGTAGTTTAATTCTACAGAGATTATAAGTCCAGGAAGGTCTCAAGTAAGAAAAGCAAAAGCAAACCAATTAAAAATCAATATAATTAAAATTATCTTGGTACCAGTCCAGAGGAAGGAGTGATTCCAGTGTATTTCAGAATTAAAATTTATCTTTAGGTGAGCCTGGTTAGTGAGGTTATTAGATGCTGAAAAACTTACTTTATTTGTAGAATAATAATTTTTCTTACTTGTTTCCCAGTACTTAACTACGTGAACAATATTTTAATTTAGGTTTGCTCCTCCTTTAAAAGAATGTCTGTTACATATTTAAAGTGATACTATTTGCACTAAAAAACTAAAAGCCCAAATCAGGAGTCTTCTACTCACTTCATGGCCTCTTTTGAAAGCTTTTAAAGAGCTACATGTTAAGTGTCCATGAAGGAGCATTTTCTCCCACAATACAAACATGGTAAGTTCTATCAGGGCCACTGAAGGATGCAGGAAACACTATCAGATTATTGGTTGTGGTGTTGTATTACCCCACTCCTGTTCTTACTAAATTGCCTGCCCTTTCCACATGGTCCCCCCCCCTTCCCCG